>JAWPHD010011137.1:0-86628 GCA_037043455.1 Cyrtodaria siliqua
TTAATGCCCCTATCGACTATATAGACGCAATCTTTCACGAATGCCCCTACAGACAATACAGACGTCATCTGTCAATAAGGTCCCTATAGACAATACAGGCGGCATCTGTCAATAAAGCCACTATGAACAACACAGACGACATCTGTCAATAATGTCTCTTTGGACAATATATACGGCTTCTGTCAATAAAGCCCCTATGGACAACACAGACGACATCTGTCAATAATGTCCCTTTGGACAATACTGACGCATTCTGTCAATAAGGTTCCTATAGACAATATTTACGCCATCTATCAATAAGGTTCTTATAGACAATACACACGGCATTTGTCAATAAGGTCCCTATAGTCAATACAGAAGGCATCGGTCAATCAGGTCTCTACAGACAATAAAGTCAATATCTGTCAATAAGGTCCCTATAAACAGTACAGACGGCATCTGTCGATAATGCACCTACAGACAATACTGACGCATTCTGTCAATAATGTCCCTATAGACAATATAGACGCCATCTGTCAATAAGGTCCCTATAGACAATGCAGACAGCATCTGTCAATAATGCCTCTACAGTCAATACAGACGGCATGTGTCAATAAGGCCCTTATAAACAATACACTAGACGGCATCTGTCAATAACGTCCCTATAGACAATACAGGGGCATCTGTCAATAAGGCCCCTATAGACAATACAGATGGCATCTGTCAATAAGGTCATCCCTATAGACAATACACACGCCATTTGATAATGCACCGATAGACAATACGGACGGCATCTTTCAGTAAGTTCTTTATAGACAATACAGACGGCATCTGCCAATAATGTCCCTATAGACAATATATATGGCATCTGTTAATAAGGTCCCTATAAACAGCAAAGACTATATCTGCCAATATTGCACCTATAGACAATATAGACGCCATCTATCACGATACAAACGGCATCTGACATTAAGGTCCCTACAGACAATACAGACGGCTAATGCCAATAAGGTCCCTATGGACAATACAGACTGCATCTGTCAATAACGTCCCTATAGACAGTACAGACGACATCTGCCAATAAGGTCCCAATAGACAATACAGACAGCATCTGTCAATAATGCCCCTACAGACAATACAGAAAGCATCTTTCAATAATGCCCCTACAGAGGGCATCTGTCAATAAGGTCCCTACAGACAATACAGACGGCATCTGTCAATAAGGTATTTATTGACAATACAGACGGCATCTGTCAATAAGGTCCCTATAGACAATGCAGACGGCATCTGTATATAATGTCCCTACAGACAATACAGTCGGCATATGTCAATAATGCATCTATAGGCAATATAGACGGCATCTGTATATAATGTCCCTACAGACAATACAGTCGGCATGTGTCAATAATGCACCTTTAGACAATACTGACGCATTCTGTCAATAAGATCCCTATAGACAATACTTACGCCATATGTCAGTAAGGTCCCTATAGACATTACATACGGCATATGTCAATAATGTCCCTATACATAATACAGACGGCATATGTCAATAAGGTCCCTATAGACAATACTTACGCCATATGTCAATAAGTTCCCTATAGACAATACTTACGCCATAGGTCAATAAGGTCCCTATAGACATTACATACGGCATCTGTCAATAATGTCCCTATACATAATACAGACGGCATATGTCAATAAGGTCCCTATATACAGTACAGACGGCATCTGTCAATAAGGTCCTTACAGAAAATACAGTTTGCATCTGTCAATAACGTCTCTATAAACAGTACAGACGGCACTTGTCAATATTACCCCTATAGACAATACTGACGCCTTCTGCCAATAAGGTCGCAATATACGATACAGACGGCATCTGTCAAAAAGTTCCCAATAGACAATACAGGAGTCATCTGTTAATAAGACGCATATAGACAATACAGACAGCATCTGTCAATAAGATCCCTATGGACAACAGAGACGGCATCTGTCAATAATACCCTTATGGACAATACAGACGGCATCTTTCAATAAGGTCTTTATAGACAATACAGACGGCATCTGTCAATAAGGTTCCTATAGACAATACAGACGACATATGTCAATTAGGTCCCTACAGACAATACAGTCGGAGTCTGTCAATAAGGTCCCTATAAACAGTGCAGACGGCATCTGTCAATAATGCACCTTTAACCAATACTGACGCATTCTGTGAATAAAGTCCCTATATACAATAGACACGGCATCTGTCAATAAGGTCCCTATAGACAATACAGAAGGCTTCTGTCAATAAAGTCCCAACAGACAATACAGTCGATATCTGTCAATAAGGTCCCTATAAACAATGCAGACGGCATCTGTCAATAATGCACCTTTAGACAATACTGACGCATTCTGTGAATAAGGTCCCTATAGACAATACACACGGCATCTGTCAATAAGGTCCCTATAGACAATACAGAAGGCTTCTGTCAATAAAGTCCCAACAAACAATACAGTCGATATCTGTCATTAAGGTCCCTATAAACAGTACAGACGGCATCGGTCGATAATGCTTTATGTACTGTCTATAAGGACCTTATTGCCAGATGAAGCCTGTATTGTCGGTAGGGACCTTATTGACAGATGCCGCCTATATGGTCTATAGGGACCTTATTGACAGAGGCCGTCTGTATTGTTATAGGGACCTTATTAGCAGATGCCGTCTGTATTGTCAATAGGACATTATTGACAGACGTCGTCTGTGTTGTCCATAGGGGCCCTATTGACAGATGCCGCCTATATTGTCTATAGATACCTTATTGACAGATGCTGTCTGTATTGTCTATACCTAGCTTATTGAAAGATGCCGTATGTATTGTCTATAGGGAGTTTATTGACAGAAGCCGTCTGTATTGTCCAAAGGGACATTATTGACAGATGTCGTCTGTGTTGTCCATAGGGTCTTTATTGACAGAAGCCGTATATATTGTCCAAAGGGACATTATTGACAGATGTCGTCTGTGTTGTTCATAGTGGCTTTATTGACAGATGCCGCCTGTATTGTCTAAAGGGACTTTATTGACAGAAACCGTCTGTATTGTTATAGGGACCTAATTAACAGATGACTCCTGTATTGTCTATTGGGAACTTTTTGACAGATGCCGTCTGTATCGTATATTGCGACCTTATTGGCAGAAGGCGTCAGTATTGTCTATAGGGGTAATATTGACAAGTGCCGTCTGTACTGTTTATAGAGACGTTATTGACAGATGCAAACTGTATTTTCTGTAAGGACCTTATTGACAGATGCCGTCTGTACTGTATATAGGGACCTTATTGACATATGCCGTCTGTATTATGTATAGGGACATTATTGACAGATGCCGTATGTAATGTCTATAGGGACCTTATTGACCTATGGCGTAAGTATTGTCTATAGGGAACTTATTGACATATGGCGTAAGTATTGTCTATAGGGACCTTATTGACATATGCCGTCTGTATTATGTATAGGGACATTATTGACATATGCCGTATGTAATGTCTATAGGGACCTTACTGACATATGGCGTAAGTATTGTCTATAGGGATCTTATTGACAGAATGCGTCAGTATTGTCTAAAGGTGCATTATTGACACATGCCGACTGTATTGTCTGTAGGGACATTATATACAGATGCCGTCTATATTGCCTATAGATGCATTATTGACATATGCCGACTGTATTGTCTGTAGGGACATTATATACAGATGCCGTCTGCATTGTCTATAGGGACCTTATTGACAGATGCCGTCTGTATTGTCAATAAATACCTTATTGACAGATGCCGTCTGTATTGTCTGTAGGGACCTTATTGACAGATGCCCTCTGTAGGGGCATTATTGAAAGATGCTTTCTGTATTGTCTGTAGGGGCATTATTGACAGATGCTGTCTGTATTGTCTATTGGGACCTTATTGGCAGATGTCGTCTGTACTGTCTATAGGGACGTTATTGACAGATGCAGTCTGTATTGTCCATAGGGACCTTATTGGCATTAGCCGTCTGTATTGTCTGTAGGGACCTTAATGTCAGATGCCGTTTGTATCGTGATAGATGGCGTCTATATTGTCTATAGGTGCAATATTGGCAGATATAGTCTTTGCTGTTTATAGGGACCTTATTAACAGATGCCATATATATTGTCTATAGGGACATTATTGGCAGATGCCGTCTGTATTGTCTATAAAGAACTTACTGAAAGATGCCGTCCGTATTGTCTATCGGTGCATTATCAAATGGCGTGTGTATTGTCTATAGGGATGACCTTATTGACAGATGCCATCTGTATTGTCTATAGGGGCCTTATTGACAGATGCCCCTGTATTGTCTATAGGGACGTTATTGACAGATGCCGTCTAGTGTATTGTTTATAAGGGCCTTATTGACACATGCCGTCTGTATTGACTGTAGAGGCATTATTGACAGATGCTGTCTGCATTGTCTATAGGGACCTTATTGACAGATGGCGTCTATATTGTCTATAGGGACATTATTGACAGAATGCGTCAGTATTGTCTGTAGGTGCATTATCGACAGATGCCGTCTGTACTGTTTATAGGGACCTTATTGACAGATATTGACTTTATTGTCTGTAGAGACCTGATTGACCGATGCCTTCTGTATTGACTATAGGGACCTTATTGACAAATGCCGTGTGTATTGTCTATAAGAACCTTATTGATAGATGGCGTAAATATTGTCTATAGGAACCTTATTGACAGAATGCGTCAGTATTGTCCAAAGGGACATTATTGACAGATGTCGTCTGTGTTGTCCATAGGGGCTTTATTGACAGAAGCCGTATATATTGTCCAAAGAGACATTATTGACAGATGTCGTCTGTGTTGTTCATAGTGGCTTTATTGACAGATGCCGCCTGTATTGTCTATAGGGACCTTATTGACAGATGACGTCTGTATTGTCTGTAGGGGCATTCGTGAAAGATTGCGTCTATATAGTCGATAGGGGCATTAATGACAGATGCCGTATGTACTGTTTATAGGGACCTTATTGACATATGCTGTCTGTACTGTCTATAGGGACCTTATTGACACATGCCGTCTGTATTATGTATTGGGACATTATTAACAGATGCCGTCTGTATTGTCTATAGGGACCTTATTGACAGATGCCGTCTGTATTGTCTATAAAGACCTTATTGACAGATGCCGTCTGTATTGTCTGTAGGGACGTTATTGACAGATGCCGTCTCCATTGTATGTAGGGGCATTATTGACAGATGCTGTCTGTATTGTCTGTAGGGGCATTATTGACAGTTGCTGTCCGTATTGTTTATTGGGACCTTATTGGTAGATAGCGTCTGTACTGTCTATAGGGTCCTTATTGACAGATGCCTTCTGTATTGTCTATAGGGACCTTATTGGCGCATGCCGTCTGTATTGTCTATAGGGACCTTAATGTCAGATGTCGTTTGTATCTTCTGTAGGGGCATTAGTGACAGATGGCGTCTGTATTGTGTATAGGTGCATTATTGACAGATGCCGCCTGTATTGTCTAAAGGGACTTTATTGACAGAAACCGTCTGTATTGTTATAGGGACCTAATTAACAGATGCCGTCTGTATTGTCTTTAGGGACGTTATTGACAGATGCCATCTGTGTTGTCCATAGGGGCCTTATTGAAAGATGCCGCCTTATTGTCTATAGGGAAATTATTGACAGATGTCGTCTGTATTGTTATAGGGACTTTATTAACAGATGCGTCTGTATTGTCTATAGGGACGTTATTGACAGAAGCCGTCTGTATTGTCCATAGGACATTATTGATAGACGTCGTCTGTGTTGTATATAGGGACCTTAATGTCAGATGTCGTTTGTATCTTCTGTAGGGGCATTAGTGACAGATGGCGTCTGTATTGTGTATAGGTGCATTATTGACAGATGCCGTCTGTATTGTCTATACAGACCTTATTGAAAGATATTGTCCATCGGGGCATTATTGTCTATAGGGATGACCTTCATGTCAGATGCCGTCTGTAGTGGCCTTATTGACAGATGCCCCTGTATTGTCTATCAGGACCTTACTGAAAGATGCCGTCTGTATTGTCTATAGGGAGCTTATTGGCACATGCCGTCAGATGCTCTCTTTATTGTCCGCATGGACCTTATTGACAGAAGGCGTCATTATTGTCTATAGGGACCTTATTGACAGATGGTGTCCATATTGTCTATAGGGGCATTATTGACAAAGGCCTTCTGTACTGTTTATAGGGACCTTATTGATAAATGCCGTCTGTTTTGTCAATAGTGGCGTTATTGACAGATGTCATCTGTATTGTCTATAGGGACCTTATTGACAGATGTCGTTTATATTTCAAATAGGGACCATTTTCAAAGGTAGCATCAGTTTTTGCTATTGGGACCTTATTGAAATATTGTGTCATTATTGTCTGTAGGTACCTTACTGACAAATGATGCCAGTATTGTTGATTGGGACCTTATTGGCTGATATAGTCAGTATATTCTTAAGGGACCTTATTGACGGATAGTGTTTTTTGTCAGGGAAGACCGTATTGACAGATGTCAATACGGAACTTAATGACAGATGTCAATAGGGACCTTAATGACACATAGAGTGACTATTTTCTTAAGGGACCTTATTAGCAGATGGTTTTTGTTTTGCCAATAGGGAATTAATTGATAGATGTCTATAGGGACCTTATTAACAGATAGTGTCAGCATTTCCTAAAAAATGGTGTTTCTTTTGTCAATAGGGACCTTATTGAGAGGTGTCAGTAGGGACCTTTTTGGCAGATAGAGTCATTATTGTCTTAAGAGACCTTATTGACACATGTTGTTTGTTTTGTCAACATGGACCTTATTGACAGATTGACAGATGATGTTGGTATTGTCCAAAGAAACCTTAATGACAGATAGAGTTCATATTGTATATAGGGTCCCAATTGATGGATTGACAGAATACGTACACACTGTCTATAGGGACCTTTTTGACAGATGGTGTCAGTATTTTCAATTGGGACGTTATCGACAGATGACGTCAGTATGGCCTATACGGACCATATTTACAGGTGGCGTCATTACTGTTGATAGGGTGTATCTTATCGACATATGGCGTCAATATTGTTGATAGAGACCTTATTGACAGATCGCGTCAGTATTGTATATATGGACCTTATTGACAGATTTTGCCATCATTGTTGATTGGGACCTTATTGACAGATAGCCTCAGTATTTTCTATCAGGTACGTATTAGTAGAGTGTGCTTGTTTGGTCAATAACGACGTTATTGATACATGGAGTTAGTTTCGTCTATACGGATCGAGTCTGTATTGTTCATGGGGACCTTATTGACAGATGTCGTTTATATAGCAAATAGGGACCATAGTGATATGTGGCATCATTTTTTTTTATTTTGGGACCTTATTGAAAGATGGTGTCATTATTGTCGATAGGGACCTTATTGAGAGGTGGTGTCAGTATTTTTCATTGGGACCTTATTGGCAGATAGAGTCAATATTGTCTTAAGGGTCCTTATTGCCAGATAGTGTTTGTTTTGTCAATATGGACCTTGTTGGCAGACGGCGTCAATATGTTGAATATTGTTGAAACGGACCGTATTGGTAGATGGCGTCATAATTGTCCATATGGACCTTGTTGATAAATGAAGTGTGTTTTGGGTACGGGTACCTTAGTGACAGATGGTGTGGGTATTGTCCATAGAGACATTATTGACATATGGAGTTCATATTGTCTAAAGGGACCTAATTGACAGACGGCGTCAGTATTGTTGAAATGGACCTTATTGACAGATGACGTCAATATTGTGTATATGGACCTTATTGACAGATGACGTCAATATTGTGTATATGGACCTTATTGACAGATGGCGCCGGAATTGTTGCTTGGGACTTAATTGACAGATAATGTTTGTTTTGTCACTAAGGACCTCACTAAGGACTTCATTGACAGATGTCGTTTATACTGTCCTCAGGGGCAATAGCGACAGATAATCTTACTACTTTCCTCAAGTGCAATATCTACAGCCAGTTACCGTTAGTACTGTCCTCTGGGGCAATGTGAACAGCTAGTGTCGGTATAGACCTTAGGGCAAAATTATCGGCTTTGGTCACTTCCTTGATGAGCGAAAGTGATATATTCAAAACCTGTGATATTTAATTTTAAACGGTTTCTCACCAGTGTGCACGAGTATGCTGCCTCTATTCCGTAATCTGAGAATAGTGGGCAGAGGCAGAGTATATTTCCCCACCCTCCCACAACACACCCGAATATTTTGCTTACTTTATGTGTGAATCACCTATACATGTGAATATGCTTGGAATAATAGAAATAGGTATAGAAATCGAATAGGAATTGCAGCTTTCACAGAACACAGTAAACCCCAAAACACGCAAACAGACAAACAAGAAGGCAAAAGTAATAATAAATGCAAACTACATCACAAACACAAAGGGGTTAACAATAATAAGAACTACGAATACAACAATAATATTCACCAAGTCACACTTTACTTAAGAGATCAAATGCTATTTATACGATCAGCTTTAATATAATAATGATCAGCTTTAATATAATGATTATATTGTTTTAAATCATGTGACAATACTGTCCTCAGGGCAAAAAAGGATACAGTCAGTACTAAATCACCTGCTAGCTTCCATCGCTTCAGTACTATGCTCTAGGACAATATCAACAGATAGCGTCAGTAAAGTTCTTAATAACAAACTAAATTACTTCGGTCACTTCCTTGATACGCGAAAGTGACGATGTATTCATAACCTGTGATATTTAATCTTAAACGGTTTCTCACCAGTGTGTATGCAGCACATGAAATCCGAGAGTGATGGGCAGAGTATTCCCCCCCCCCCCCCTCCCCACCCCACCCCACATTCACCCACCCTTCCCGAAAAGTTTGATTACTCTATGTGTTGATTACCTGTACATGTGAATATGCTTGGATACTATCACAAAGAATATAACAAGAGTATTCCGCAAGTCACAATATTTAAGTAAGAAATAAAATGCTTGTATACAAACATAAACCTGCTGGTAGTTTATAACGCCAGAAGAAAGTAGGGCAATTAAGCGACAGTTTGTTTTTAATGATCTGCTTTAATATAATAATTTTATTCTTTTAAATCATGTATCAGTACTGTCCTCAGTGAAAAAATCTCCTGATACGGTTAATACTAAACTCTGCAAAAATATCACCTACTATCTACCATTGCTTCAGTACTGTACTTAAAGACAATATCAACAGCTAGCGTCAGTAAACTCCTGAACGGTTAATTAAATTAATTAGGTCACTTCCTTTATACGCGAAAGGAACAATATATTCATAACTTGTGATATTTAATATTAAACGGTTTCTCACCAGTGTGTATGTGTATGCATAGTTGTCTTTTCGTTTACCCTACCTTTATTTCTAAATGAGAGCTTTAATTGACTGTTAATTATTAGGGAAAGATACTGTGAAACGTGTGCCCTCCTTCTATGGAGATTTTAAGCCGTTGAACAGTCCCATGTACAGGATGTATTTGCTCATTATAGATCTTGATATAAATATGTGTTAATCAGTGACGCAAAATACACGTAGAGCTTTCCTTGGAAATAACGTTGTCATGATAATTGGATTTGAGTACGTGCAGTATCAAAAATTAGGAACTGACTGGGTCAACACCTCTCTCCCTAATCTGAAAAGGATGGGCAGAGTATGCCCCTCTCCATCCTCATACACCCTGCATGAATAGTTTGCTTATAGTACGTGTTGATTGTACGTGGTTTGATAAGGTAACATATTATTCGTCAATTCACATGTACTTAAGAAATCATGTTCTTCCAAATAAACCGACAGGTGCATTATAGAAGAAAGAGGTTATAATTAAGCTAAATGACTCTTGTTTTTAAAAACAGTAAGTGATATTGTCTAGGCGATGTGAAGTTGTCTCTAGCATCCGTTACGTATAATTATTTTAAACAGTAGGCGATTGTGTGTATTCATGCAGGAGAAAAGCCTACTAAGTTACATGTATTACATTTTTCTTTCGTTAAATGATAGAATATATTATTTCTCCTTATATTCATATTTATCGGCTTATATAGACGTTGATTCCAATGCACTAGTATCTTCTAATTAGGAAGTAGTAACTTCGTTGGAAATACGAATAAGCTTCACACACGTCAAAAAGGGCATACACATACATATCCACGATTAATGGTGATGGGTAGTACAATTAGAAAACACGTTCTTATCAAGCATTATTAAGTACATAAAACCATGGACATATATACTCATATCCATGCTAATCAGAAAATGGTATTTCTCCTGTATACACATATACATCGGGTGGTATAGGAGTCAATTAGGCAGAAATAACATACTTTACTAAAATGAGTAACTAGTGCTATGCGGACACTTAAAGGACAGTATATACATCTCTCTCATCACCTAGACATTATCACTAAATATTTTTAATCGAAAAATAACTGAATATCTTAACTTTTGTCGCTTATATGGCTTCTCCTCTGTATGTATACTCAAATTTGACTACTGTTTTAAAAAGAAATTAACGGATGACAGAGACATCCTATTTCCTTTGTAAACTGATATGCATCGTCTGGTACAGGAGGGAAGTATGCACTAATACCTTCTACTGAACTAAATTCGGTATACAGAAATTTATTTTTAAACAGTAGGTGAATATGATTATTCATATAATGCGTCAAATTCAATACGCAATATGTGACCTGTACGCATTATGTAATAATACCATCACACAATGCATTGTCATGGTCGACGGATGTATACGACTGCTGCGTTATGTAACTTAAAAGAGTATGAGAGTAGACCTTTGGAAACGACAGAGCACGATACATATGCAATATTGCTGTCTCGGTTTGATTGTTCATGAACAGTAGTGAAATATGCTAGCTACAGCTCACTCACCCTATTGCCGGGTATAGCAGAACTCAATATTCATAAAACAATAGTATATACGTTTAACCGTCCCAGTATCTAACAAAATTGTATGCCCCGAAGAGCAAAATAAACAAAATGAAATTTAGTTGCTCCAGCGGTTATGAAGCCTGCGTATCAAAAGTAACAGCCGAAAGATTCAATTAAAAGCAGACAACATGTTAAACAATACCCATAGCCTTTTATCGGCCGAAGTAGTGGAACCACCGAATCGAAAATTAAGTATAGAAAACAAAAGCAATTGAAAATACACCACCGATATATAAATATAAATATCGGGCTCCACTCTCCAAAGATCAAATAAATAACATTGCGTCAGACCCGTAACTACGCTGAGACATAGAAACACACACGCACGCACTTACGCACGCACTTACGCACGCACTCACGCACGCACGCACGCGCATACACAAACACACACACACACACACACATACGCACATACACACATACACACTTACACACACACATACATACTTTCACACATACATACTTTCATATATACATACATAAAGATAAATAAAACTAAATGAATAATTAAATACAACATTCATGTTTAATCACAATGTTATTGATTCTTGAACGAGAGACTACTTTTTCTGTAATCGGGAAAGTAATGAGACATGGCTTCTAATTGACAATTAATGAATTATATCTCTATAAGTGAAAGGCAACATATAACTGTAAGAGGACATATATAATACCACCAAGCATCAGACATACCAATGATATCAACATAAGGAAATCATGTACACACTTAAAGACATTTTTAACCGATAGTGAAAACTAGTTCATTTAATGATACTAGTATATGCAAACATATATTGAAAATTAAAGGTAATATACCTCCCATGATCAGTGCTATACAAAGTGGTCTGTGGAACCGTATTTGAGCCAGACAGAATTACGCACACGTGTCCCTCATTACGTGGTCCCGCCTTAATACCATTAAACGATGGGAAAGCTTATATTAGCAGGATTTTATAACGGATATTTTTGACAATAAAACACGTTTAAAAAAACATGTTTTACTGAATTAACGCGATAACTTGTTTACAATTACCTAATAAATCTTTTAATTTTACAAGATACACTTTTTTAAAGCCAAAATTAAGGTGTTATTTCATACCCCAGCCAACCCCGCTTTCACTTCTTGGAGACGGGGTTAGATGGGTATGAAAGTTAATACTCGGACCGCGTAATGTAATTCGGTCATTTTAAGGACACGTGTCTAATTCATTGGAAAAACATTTTTTAGGGACACATGTGGTCCAAGTCCGGAGCATGTACTCAACAACCGTATTACGTACGCAAGTGAATAATTGTATTTGTGCTTTATAAATACACGAGTTATTTAAGTATCACCAGAATGGTGGTGTTCTATTTTTGTCACTAGGTAGCTAGATAACTATCTAGATATTTTTAACGTTTTATCTAGATAACTGCAAAATATCAAGATGTCCATCAGGGGCCATATCAACAGCTAGGGTTAGTCCTGTCCCCAGGGGCAATATCAACAGCTAGCGTAAGAACTGACCTCGGGGAAAATATCAACAGCCAGCGTTTAAACATCCATAGGGATATTATCGACATCTAGCGATAGTACTATCCTAAGGGGTAATATCAAAAGCTGGCGTAGTACTGTCCTCAGGGGCCATATCAACAGCCGGCGATAACACTGTCCTCAGGGGCCATATCAACAGCCAAAGTTAGTACTGTCCTTAGGGGCAATATCAACAGCTGGCGTAAGTAGCGTCCTCAGGGCCAATATCAACAGCTGTCGTTAGTACTGTCCTCTGGGGCCATATCAACAGCTAGTTTTAGTACCGTCCATAGGGGAAGTATCAACAGCTGGCGATAGTACTGTCCTAAGGGCCAATATCAACAGCCTGGGTTAGTACTGTCCTCAGGTGCTATATCAACAGCTAGGTTTATTACTGTCCCCAGGGGCAATATCAACAGCTAGTAGGGTTAGTTCTATCTTAAGGGACAATATCAACAACTGACGTCAATACTGTCCTCTGGGGCCATATCAACTGCTAATTTTAGTACTGTCCTAAGGGGCAATAGCAGCAGCTAGCGATAGTACTGTCCTATCGGTCAATATCAACAGCTGGCGTTAGTACTGTCCTAAGGGCCAATATCAACAGCTGGCGTTATACTGTCCTCAGGGGCAATATCAACAGCTATCGATAACACTGTCCTCAGTGGCAATATCAACAGCTATCGATAACACTGTCCTCAGGGGCCATATCAACAGCTATCGATAACACTGTCCTCAGGGGCCATATCAACAGCTATCGATAACACTGTCGTCAGGGTCAATATCAACAGCTATCGATAACACTGTCCTAAGGGGCAATATCAACAGCTATCGATATCACTGTCCTAAGGGGCTATATCAACAGCTATCGATTACACTGTCCTCAGGGGCAATATCAACAGCTATCGATAACACTGTCCTCAGGGTCAATATCAACAGCTATCGATAACACTGCCCTGAGGGTCAATATCAACAGCTATCGATAACACTGTCATCAGGGTCAATATCAACAGCTATCGATAACACTGTCCTTAGGGGCTATATCAACAGCTATCGATTACACTGTCCTCAGGGTCAATATCAACAGCTATCGATAACACTGGCCACAGGGGCTATATCAACAGCTATCGAGAACACTGTCCTCAGGGTCAATATCAACAGCTATCGATAACACTGTCCTCAGGGGCCATATCAACAGCTATCGAGAACACTGTCCTCAGGGTCAATATCAACAGCTATCGATAACACTGTCCTCAGGGGCTATATCAACAGCTATCGAGAACACTGTCCTCAGGGTCAATATCAACAGCTATCGATAATACTGTCCTCAGGGGCCATATCAACAGCTATCGATAACACTGTCCTAAGGGTAAGGGGCCATATCAACAGCTATCGATAACACTGTCCTAAGGGGCCATATCAACAGCTATCGATAACACTGTCCTAAGGGGCTATATCAACAGCTATCGATAACACTGTCCTCAGGGTCAATATCAACAGCTATCGATAACACTGTCCTCAGGGGCCATATCAACAGCTATCGATAACACTGTCCTCAGGGGCCATATCAACAGCTATCGATAACAGTGTCCTTAGGGGCCATATCAACAGCTATCGATAACACTGTCCTCAGGGGCCATATCAACAGCTATCGATAACACTGTCGTCAAGGTCAATATCAACAGCTATCGATAAAACTGTCCTAAGAGGCAATATCAACAGCTATCGATATCACTGTCCTAAGGGGCAATATCAACAGCTATCGATAACACTGTCCTCAGGGGCAATATCAACAGCTATCGATAACACTGTCCTCAAGGGCAATATCAACAGCTATCGATAACACTGTCCTAAGGGGCAATATCAACAGCTATCGATAACACTGTCCTAAGGGGCAATATCAACAGCTATCGATAACACTGTCCTCAGGGGCTATATCAACAGCTATCGATAACACTGTCCTAAGGGGCCATATCAACAGCTATCGATAACACTGTCCTAAGGGGCTATATCAACAGCTATCGATAACACTGTCCTCAGGGTCAATATCAACAGCTATCGATAACACTGTCCTCAGGGGCCATATCAACAGCTATCGATAACACTGTCCTCAGGGGCCATATCAACAGCTATCGATAACAGTGTCCTTAGGGGCCATATCAACAGCTATCGATAACACTGTCGTCAGGGTCAATATCAACAGCTATCGATAACACTGTCCTAAGGGGCAATATCAACAGCTATCGATATCACTGTCCTAAGGGGCAATATCAACAGCTATCGATAACACTGTCCTCAGGGGCAATATCAACAGCTATCGATAACACTGTCCTCAGGGGCAATATCAATATCTATCGATAACACTGTCCTAAGGGGCAATATCAACAGCTATCGATAACACTGTCCTAAGGGGCAATATAAACAGCTATCGATAACACTGTCCTAAGGGGCAATATCAACAGCTATCGATAACACTGTCCTCAGGGGCCATATCAACAGCCATCGATAACACTGTCCTAAGGGGAAATATCAACAGCTATCGATAACACTGTCCTCAGGGGCCATATCAACAGCTATCGATAACACTGTTCTCAGGGGCCATATCAACAGCTATCGATAACACTGTCCTCAGGGTCAATATCAACAGCTATCGATAACACTGTCCTAGGGGCCATATCAACAGCTATCGATAACACTGTCCTAAGGGGCCATATCAACAGCTAGCGATAACACTGTCCTAAGGGGCTATATCAACAGCTATCGATAACACTGTCCTCAGTGTCAATATCCACAGCTATCGATAACACTGTCCTCAGGGGCCATATCAACAGCTATCGATAACACTGTCCTCAGTGGCCATATCAACAGCTATCGATAACACTGTCCTCAGGGGCCATATCAACAGCTATCGATAACACTGTCCTCAGGGGCCATATCAACAGCTATCGATAACACTGTCGTCAGGGTCAATATCAACAGCTATCGATAACACTGTCCTAAGGGGCAATGTCAACAGCTATCGATATCACTGTCCTAAGGGGCAATATCAACAGCTATCGATAACACTGTCCTCAAGGGCAATATCAACAGCTATCGATAACACTGTCCTCAGGGGCAATATCAACAGCTATCGATAACACTGTCCTAAGGGGCAATATCAACAGCTATCGATAACACTGTCCTAAGGGGCAATATCAACAGCTATCGATAACACTGTCCTAAGGGGCAATATCAACAGCTATCGATAACACTGTCCTAAGGGGCAATATCAACAGCTATCGATAACACTGTCCTCAGGGGCCATATCAACAGCCATCGATAACACTGTCCTAAGGGGAAATATCAACAGCTATCGATAACAATGTCCTCAGGGGCCATATCAACAGCTATCGATAACACTGTTCTCAGGGGCCATATCAACAGCTCTCGATAACACTGTCCTCAGGGTCAATATCAACAGCTATCGATAACACTGTCCTCAGGGGCAATATCAACAGCTATCGAAAACACTGTCCTCAGGGGCTATATCAACAGCTATCGATAACACTGACCTAAGGGGCAATATCAACAGCTATCGATAACACTGTCCTCAGGGGCCATATCAACAGCTATCGATAACATTGTCCTTAGGGGCTATATCAACAGCTATCGATAACACTGTCCTCAGGGTCAATATCAACAGCTATCGATAACACTGTCCTCAGGGGCAATATCAACAGCTATCGATAACACTGTCCTCAGGGGCTATATCAACAGCTATCGATAACACTGTCCTGAGGGGCCATATCAACAGCTATCGATAACACTATCCTCAGGGGCTATATCAACAGCTATCGATAACACTGTCCTTAAGGGTCATATCAACAGTTATCTATAACACTGTCCTCAGGGGCAATATCAACAGCTATCGATAACCCTGTCCTAAGGGGCAATATCAACAGCTATCGATAACACTGTCCTCAGGGGCCATATCAACAGCTATCGATACCACTGTCCTCAGGGGCCATATCAACAGCTATCGATAACACTGTCCTCAGGGTCAATATCAACAGCTATCGATAACACTGTCCTCAGGGGCAATATCAACAGCTATCGATAACACTGTCCTAAGGGGCAATATCAACAGCTATCGATAACACTGTCCTCAGGGGCTATATCAACAGCTATCGATAACACTGTCCTCAGGGGCCATATCAACAGCTATCGAGCACACTGTCCTCAGGGTCAATATCAACAGCTATCGATAACACTGTCCTCAGGGCTATATCAACAGCTATCGATAACACTGTCCTCGGGGTCAATATCAACAGCTATCGATAACACTGTCCTCAGGGCTATATCAACAGCTATCGATAACACTGTCCTCAGGGCAATATCAACAGCTATCGATAACACTGTCCTCATGGGCTATATTAACAGCTATCGAAATCACTGTCCTAAGGGCCATATCAACAGCTATGATTATTACTGTCCTCAAGATCAACAGCCTGCGTTAGTATGGTCCTCAGTTGCAATATCAACAGCAACCGTTAGTACTGTCCTGAAGTGCAATACCCACAACTAACGTAAGTACTGTCCTCAGTGGCAATATCAACAGTTAGCGTTAGTACTGTCCTAAGGTGCTTTATCAACAGCCTGCGTTAGTATGTTGCGCAGTGTCAATATCAACAGCCAGTGTGAGTAATGTCCTCAGGGCACTATCAAACGCTAGCGTTCGAACTATCCTTAGGAGCAGTATCAATAGCTAGTCAGTACCATGCACAGTATCAACAGCTAGCTTATGTACTGTCCATATCGAAACAAACAGCTAGTGTTTTTAACATCCACATGTGCACTATCATCAGCCTTTGTTTTAACCACCATAGAGATACTATCAACAGCCAGCGTTAGGCAACATCAATGGGTAACATTAGTACTGTCCTCACATCCAGCGTTAGTACTGCCGTCATTGGCAATATCAACAGCCAGCGTTAATACTCGCCCCAGGGGCAATATCAGTACAGTGAGCGTTAGTAGTGTCCTAAGGGGAATATTGACATCTAGCGTTAGTATTTGCCTCATTGACAATATCAACAGCCAGAGTTAGTACTGTCCTCATGGACACTATTAACAGCCAGCGTTAATAATGTCCTCAGGGGAAGTATAAACAGCCAGTGTTAATACTGTTCTTAGGGGCAATATCGACTGCCAGCGTTAGTAATGTCCTAAGGGGCAACATCAATATCCAGTGTGAGTAATGTCCACAGGGTCAAAATCAACAGCTAGCTACTACTGTTCTGAGGGGCAATATCAGCGGCTAGGTTTAGGACTATCCTAAGGGGCAATATCAACAGCTGACGTTAGTACTGTCCTTAGGGGCAATATCAACAGCTAGCGTTAGTACCATCTTAAGGGGCAATATCAACAGCTGCCGTTAGTACTGTCCTCAGGGGCCATATCAACATCTAAGTTTAGTACTGTCCTCAGGGGCAATATCAACAGCTAGGTTTAGTACTGTCCTCAGGGGCAATATCAGCAGCTAGCGATAGTACTTTCCTAAGGGTCAATATCAACAGCTGGTGTTAGTACTGTCCTCAGGGGCCATATCAACAGCTAGGTTTAGTACTGTCCTCAGGGGCAATATCAACAGCTAGCGTTAGTACTATCTTAAGGGGCAATATCAGCAGCTGGTGTTAGTACTATCCTCAGGGGTCATATCAACAGCTAGAATTAGTACTGTTCTCAATATCAACAGTCTGCGTTGGTATGATCCTCAGTGGCAATATCAACAGCAAGCGTTAGTACTGTCCTGAAGTGATATACCAACAACTAACGTAAGTACTGTCCTCAGTGGCAATATCAACAGCTAGCGTTAGTACTCTCGTAAGGTGCATTATCAACAGCCTGCGTTAGTATGGTGCTCAGTGGCAATATCAACAGCCAGTGTTAGTAATGTTTTGAAGTGCAATACCAGCAACTACTGTCCTCAGTGGCAATATCAACAGCTAGTGTTAGTACTGTCCTAAGGTGCATTATCAACAGCTAGCGTTAATAATGTCCTCAGGGGCACTATCACACGCTAGTGTTCGAACTATCCTCAGGTGCAATATCAACAGCTAGTCAGTAAAATGCAGAGGTATCAACAGCTTTCATGTGTACTGTCCATATGGAAACAAACAGCTAGTGTCTTTAACATCCACATGTGCACTATCATCAGCCTTTGTTTTAACCACCATAGAGATACTATGATGAGCGGTAGTACTGTCCTCAGAGGCAACATCAACGGGTAACATTAGTACTGTCCTCAAATACAATATCAACAGCTAGTGGTAGTACTGTCCTCCGAGGCAATATCAACAGCCAGCGTTAGTACTGCCGTCATTGGCAATATCAACAGCCAGCGTTAATACTGGCCCCAGGGGCAATATCAATACAGTGAGCGTTATTATTGTTCTAAGGGGAGTATCGACATCTAGCGTTAGTACTGCCTTCAGGGGCAATCTCAGGTAATACCGCTTAAGCCGGTGCTAGGGGGCGTGATAAGTGTTGCTTCTTCCATTACTTCTCATGAACAGACTCAATAAAACCGAGACTGCTGCTTTATTCTCTTAATTGTGTTAGTTGCTCTCAAAGGATCACCTTTATCAGTACTTATCAATATATATCGTTAGTATTTGCCTCATTGGCAATATCAACAGCCAGAGTTAGTACTGTCCTCATGGACACTGTTAACAGCCAGCGTTATTAATGTCCTCAGGGGAAGTATAAACAGCCAGAGTTAGTATTGTTCTTAGGGGCAATATCAACAGCCACCGTTAGTACTGTCCTAAGGGGCAACATCAATATCCAGTGTGAGTAATGTCCACAGGGTCAAAATCAACAGCTATCGTTAGTACTGTTCTCAGGGGCAATATCAACAGCTGACGTTAGTACTGTTCAAAGGGGCAACATCAACAGCCAGCGTTAGTACTGTCCTTAATGGGCAATATCCACAGCCAGCGTAAGTAGTCCTCAGGGACAATATCAACAGCCCGCGTTAGTATTGTCCTCAGTGTCAAAATCAATAGCCAGAGTTAGTAATGTGCTCATGAGCAATATCAACAGGTAGCGTTAAGACTGTCATAATGGGCTATATCCACAGATAGCGTTAGTACTGTCCCCAGGGTCAATATCAACAGCTAGCGTTAGTTTTGTCCTCATGGAAAATATCAACAGCTAGCTTTAACACTGTCCTCATTGGCAATATCAATAGCCACTTATATTACTGCCCTAAAGGGAAATATCAACAGGTAGCGTTTATACTGTCTTCTTGGCCAATTTCAGCATATAGCGTTAGTACCGCTTTCCAGAGGCAATATCAACTGCTACCGTAAGTACCGTCCTCAGAGGCAATATCAGCAGCTAGCGTTAGTACTGTCCTCAAAGGCAATATCAACTGCCTGCGTTGGTATTGTCCTCAAGGGCAATATCAACAGCCAGCGTTTGTATTGTCCTAAGTGTAATACCAACAGTTATGGTTAGTAATGTCCTCGGGGGCGTTATCAAGAGCTAGCTGTAGAACTACAATATCAACAGCTATTGTCTTTAACATCCACATGAACAATATCAACAGCCAGCGTCTTATAGGGATACTATCAACAGCTACAGTTAGTACCGCCCACAAGTCAATATCAACATGTAGCGTTAGTCCTGTCCTCAGGGGCAATGTCAACAGCTAGCGTTAGTACTGTCCTCAGAGGCAATATCAACAGCTAGCGTTAGTACTGTCCTCAGGGGCAATATCGCCGGCTAGCGTTAGTGCTGTCCTAAAACGAATACAGTCAGTACTACTAAACTCTACGAAAATATCACCTACTGGCTTCCATAGCTTTTGTACTTTCCTCAAGGACAATTTCAAGAATTAGCGTCACTAAAGTCTTGAAGGACAAAATAAATTGCTTAGGTCACTTCCTTGAAAGACTAAAGGGACAATATAGTCATATCCTTAAACGGTTTCTCACCAGTGTGTATGCATACTTGTCTTTTCGTTAACCCTACCTGTTTGCAAGCAATGTTTTTTCCCCAAGTGAGTTCGTTTCCGAGGAAGGCTTTGCTGGCATGTTGTCACTGATTAACTCAGAAAATTACATCAAAATGTGTAAGGAGCATACTTATATAGGGTGTGGCCCTTCCTGTACATAGGCCTGGTCAGCGGCTTAACAACCCCTTCGAAGGATGGCAGTTTCACAGTACATGTACCTTGCCCGAATAGTGAACGGTCATTCATCAAAAGCGGCTGTCATGATAATCAGAAATGAATGTGTGTAGTTTAAAAAAAGAACAGTGGCTAGCACCTCTCCCCATAACCTGAGACGGGTGGACAGAGTATATTCCCCGCACCTCGTCTTGTTTCGTACTTGGAAACTCAACCTACTCACATATCTGACGTTTGCCTGTTAACGTTGTCGATTTGTGTTAGCTGTGTTCGGGTTTAAGTTTCAAAACACAGAATACGTGTCAGCGCGAGATATGTCGAAATGTAAAAATTCCAGAGATATTCACCTGAAAAACATTAACTAGTCGTACGAAAATGTCTAGATCGATAAGGTATTCTTCTCGTTGGTGAGTTTTATGCATGCACGCTTGGTTGTTAACGTTTAATCTATTGCTGTATGGCGGCTGTTTATGCATGCATTGCTTGATCTCTTCATGAACCTGTCTTGATATGGTCGACCCTGATACCTACTTATTCTAAAAGGGCATCACAGTAACGCCCAGATAGCGCCAGTACAGTTCTGAGGGACATAATAAACTGCTTAGGTGAATTGATTGATACGCGAAAGGGACGATATATTCATAAACTCTGATATGGTACCTTAAACGGTTTCTCACCAGTGTGTACGCACACTTGTCATTTCGCTTACTCTAACAATTGCAAGCAATGTTTTTTTCCGAGTGAGGGTTTTGGGCAAATGACCTTTCATTATTCGGGCAAGGTACTGTGAATCTTATGCCATCCTTCTAAGGAAATGTTAAGACGTAGACCAGTCCCATGTAGGAAGAGTCATGCCTTATATATGCTCATGACATATCTCTTTGAATTTCTGTGTTAATGAGGCAAAATGCCGTGGAGCTTTCCTCGGAAACGATGCTGCCATGATAATTAGACTAGACCGTGTGTAGTATCTATAATTAGGAACAGCGGGGACAGCACCTCTCCCCTAATCTGAAAGGGGTGTGTAGAGTATGTCCCTCCCCGCAACCCCCACAACACACACCCCACACGAACATTGTTCTTATATAATATGCAGATTCCCTATGCATTTGTATATGGTTTGATAAGGTAACAAATAATATACCAATAGTTTTCATCAATTCACATGTAATTAATAAATCGTGTTCTTGCAAATAAACCGACTGGTACATTATAGAAGGAAGAGGTGATAATTAAGCTAAAAGACAGTTTTGTTTTTTTAAAAATAGTAAGTGGTAATGTCTAGGCGATGTGAGAGATGTCTCTAACACCCTTTAAGTGTAATTATTTTAAACAGTAGGCGAATGTGTGTATTCATGCAGGATAAAATCCAAACAAGTCACATATATTAAGTTTTTATTTCGTTAAATGGTATAATATGGTATAATTTCTCCTGTATACTCAATGTATCGGCTAATAGTTCAGTTAATTCCTAGGCACTAGTAACTTCTACTTCTAATTAGAAAGTAGTAACTGCTTAGGAAATTTGAATTAAAAAAGAGCATACACATTCATATCCACGATTAATGCGTAATTGCGGCTGGTATAGCAGTTAATTAGCACTAGTAACTTCTACTTTGCTAAAATGAGTAACTAGGCATATTCGGAAAATTAAAGGACAATAGAAACATCTCTCACATCGCCTAATATCTTAATGTATGTAGCTTATATGGCTTCTCTCCTGTATGCATACTCACATTCGACTACTGTTTAAAAAAGTTAATTGAATTGATTTGTGTTTTAAGGAGCAACAACACATGAACGTTTATATGACGCCTAACAGGAACGAACGCGCCAGGCTCATCCTCCATTTACATGAAGATAAAATATGAAGACTGGGCCTAGAACCTTCTTACCTGCAAAACTGCAGAATTGCTGCAAATTCTATAATAGACACTCCATTTACGATGGAGCCACGTTTCCACGTTTGCATACGCGGTGTCATGATGGGCATGATAAAAAATGACAAAATGAATATGAATGTGTGTGTGGGGGTGGGGGTGGGGGTCTACCCCGCAACCTCACGGGGAACAAAAATGAAAGTTAACAGATGACAGAGACATCGCATTTTTCTTATCAGGATATCTCTCACATCACCTAGACATTATCACTTGCTATCATTTAACGAAATATAACAGAATGGCTTAATATATTTGATTTATATGGCTTCTCCCCTGTATGTATTCTCACATTCGCCTACTGTTTATTTCCTAAGCCGTTACTACTTCCTAATTATTTTATAAATAGGAACCTCACGGGGAACAAAATGAAAGTTAACAGATGACAGAGACATCGCATTTTTCTTATCAGGATATCTCTCACATCACCTAGACATTATCACTTGCTATCATTTAACGAAATATAACAGAATGGCTTAATATATTTGATTTATATGGCTTCTCCCCTGTATGTATTCTCACATTCGCCTACTGTTTATTTCCTAAGCCGTTACTACTTCCTAATTATTTTATAAATAGGAACCTCACGGGGAACAAAATGAAAGTTAAAAGATGACAGAGACATCGCATTTTTCTTATCAGGATATCTCTCACATCACCTAGACATTATCACTTGCTATCATTTAACGAAATATAACAGAATGGCTTAATATATTTGATTTATATGGCTTCTCCCCTGTATGTATTCTCACATTCGCCTACTGTTTATTTCCTAAGCCGTTACTACTTCCTAATTATTTTATAAATAGGAACCTCACGGGGAACAAAATGAAAGTTAACAGATGACAGAGACATCGCATTTTTCTTATCAGGATATCTCTCACATCACCTAGACATTATCACTTGCTATCATTTAACGAAATATAACAGAATGGCTTAATATATTTGATTTATATGTTTTCTCTCCTGTATGTATTCTCACATTCGCCTACTGTTTATTTCCTAAGCCGTTACTACTTCCTAATTATTTTATAAATAGGAGGCGAATGTGATTATTCATATAATGCGTCAAAACTTAATATGCAATATGTGACTTGTACGCATTATGTGACAAAAATAGTTGTTGTTTTGTGCTTTGTGCTTTTTGTTGTTGTTGCTATTGAGTGTTGTTTGTGTTTTTTTGGGGGGAGGGGGCAGTGGTTGTGGGTTGGCTGTAAATAGTGTTTTTTAAAGTTGCGCATCACCCCTTAACTTGAGTGCGTGCGTGAGTGCGTGTGTTTTGGTTATAACTTGTTTTTTTTTTAACTTGCGCTCCACCCCCAATGTCAAATCCTTTATCCGCCCCTGAGGAGGGTGCATGCTCCCCAGATGTTTTCTAAAGTAAGAAGACTTTATTTTATGGATTTATGCAAACTGGATCCGCCCATGCCCCCACCCCACTGCCTAACTAACAACCAAAGAACAATCAAAGTACATACGTTTCAGATTTTAGGTAGGGGTGCTCCCGGTGCCCGCACTGGACCCGCCCCTAGACCCATCCCACTACCACCTGTACACCCCAACCAACAAAAGCTTACTATATGCATATAATTATTACTTTTCAGATTTTAGCCTGGTGCACCCATACCCCCCGGATCCGCCCTTGCCCTCCCCGACCCACGACCCACTTCTCACCCAATATATTTATTTGCCTCGGTGTCAGTTTATGTCTGGTTACGGCACTGTGCGTGAAAGTTATTGCGTGAACGTTATGCATAGCATCATGAGAGATGTATACTCCGCTTTTTGTGAATTAGAGAATGTGTGCTAGGAATCGAAGACATTCCATGCCGATATATTATATCCACCTTAGAACACGACATCCCAGACCATATCAGGACCCGCTTTGCAATCAATTGTAACTAGAAGAACGGTATTGAAACAAAGGTTGAAGGAACGCGTTTGGACCTAAAAAAATCTTTAAAAACAAAAAGATCTTTAAAAAATCAAAAAATCTGATTGTTTGTTTTTGTCTAGACTTGTATACAAATATCAAAACATATCAAATAATTGCAAAACTGTACACCAAAATTCCTACCCCATGTAAGAGACTGTAGTAGACATGTACAACAGCAGAGCACAACATCAGAGCATATCAATAAATGAAAAACTGTACACCAGAAACAATCCTACCCCATGTAAGAGAGCATAGTGAAAAACAATGCGACGCCGTGTAAGAGACCATAGTCAAAAACAAGCATACACCATGTAAGAGACCATAGTCAAAAGCAATCATACCCCATGTAAGAGACCACTATGGGGTAGGAATTTTGGGTAGGATTGTTTTTGGTGTACGTTTTTTTGTTTTTTTTAAATATGTTTTGATGTGTGTATACATGTCTATTCTATACAGAAATATAATATAATAAAAAAAGTTTTTTTTCTGATTTGTTTTTCTTTTTTTGTTGTCTTCTTTATGTTTATTTCCTTCAACCTGTCTATTGAAAATAACAATTTCTTCCAGTCATATTGTTGTGGTGGATGAGTGGTTAGCATACTTGGTCATACTTGCCTCTCGTCCCAGACGTCACAGGTTCGATTTCCTCTGGTAAGCATACTATGAAAGTATGCCATCCTCAGAAGGAGGTGTGTGTAAAGTCATAGGTCCGTGTGTAGGGAGAGCTATACACGTGGTAATCGGTTATTCGTCAACAGAATTGCACATAATAAATGAAATTGCGTGTAGATAGTGGCAAAATATAAGAAACATATACATCTAATCTATTTTATAACTCTAACACAATAGCATGTGTTTTTTCAATATCGACGTGTGCTTCAACTAAACGATTACAATACAAAACTTCCTCCCCTTAATCTGTTATAAATGGCGTTTTCACAATAGAAACGCAGTATATACGTGTTGCGTCCCTTTTGTTGTGAAACGCCATTTAGGGGCATAATTGACAGCTGGAGCTTCGTCGGGACAATATTGACAGGAGGGGCTTCAACAACAGCGAATGATTTGAACCCCTCTCTAGGGTTCAAATCACTCGCTGTTGTTTAAGCCCCTCCTGTCAATAATGCCCCGACGAAGCTCCAGCTGTCAATTATGCCCCTAAATGGCGGTTCACAACAAAAGGGACGCAACACATATATACTGCGATTTTATTGTGAAAACGCTATTTATAACAGATTAAGGGGAGGAAATTTGTATTGTAATCGTTAAGTTGAAGCACACGTCGATATTAAAAAAAACACATGCTATTGTGTTAGAGTTATCAAATAGATTAGATGTATATGTTTCTTATATTTTGCCACTATCTACACGCAATTTCATTTATTATGTGCAGTTCTGTTTACGAATAACCGATTACCTCGTGTATAGCTCTCCATACACACGGACCTATGACTTTACACACCTCCTTCGGAGGATGGCATACTTTCATAGTAGGCTTATCTTACCCGAGGAAATCGAACCTGTGAAGTCTGGGACGAGAGGCAAGTATGATCAAGTATGCTAACCACTCATCCACCACAACAATATGACTGGAAGAAATTGTTATTTTCAATACACAGGTAGAAGGAAATAAACATAAAAAAGAAAACAAAAAAAAGAAAAACAAATCAGAAAAAAACTTCTTTCTTTTTTGTTATATTATATTTTTATATAGACATGTATAGAAACATCAAAACATAACCACAGTGTTCTCTTACATGGGGTAGGATTGCTTTTGACTATGGTCTCTTACATAGTGTATGCTTGATTTTGACTATGGACTCTTACACGGCGTCGAATTGTTTTTGACTATGGTCTCTTACATGGGGTAGGATTGTTTCTGGTGTACAGTTTTTCATTTATTTGATATGCTCTGATGTTGTGCTCTGCTGTTATATACATGTCTACTGCGGTCTCTTACATGGGGTAGGAATTGTGGGTAGGATTACTTTTGGTATACAGTTTTGCAATTATTTGATATGTTTTGATATTTGTATACAAGTCTAGACAAAAACAAAAAATCAGATTTTTTGATTTTTTTAAGATCTTTCTTCTTCTTTTTTTTTTTTAGATCCAAACGCGTTCCTCCTTCAACCTTTGTTTCAATACCGTTCTTCTAGTTACAATTGATTGCAAATCGGGTCCTGGTATGGTCTGGGATGTCGTGTTCTAAGGTGGATATAATATATAGGCATGGAATGTCTTCGATTCCTAGCACACATTCTCTAATTCACAAAAAGCGGAGTATACATCTGTCATGATGCTATGCATAACTTTCACGCAATAACTTTCACGCACAGTGCCGTAACCAGACATAAACTTACACCGAGGCAAAGAAATATATTGGGTGAGAAGTGGTTCGTGGGTCGGGGAGGGCAAGCGCGGATCCGGCGGGTATGGGTGCACCAGGCTAAAATCTGAAACATAATAATTATATGTATATAGTAAGCTTTTGTTGGTTGGGGTGTACATGTGGTAGTGGGATGGGTCTAGGGGTGGGTCCAGTGCGGGCACCGGGAGCACCCCACCTAAAATCTGAAACGTGTGTATTTTGATTGTTCTTTGGTTGTTAGTTAGGAAGGGGTTGGGGGCATGGGCGGATCCAGTTTGCTTAAATCCATAAAATAAAGTCTTCTTACTTTAGAAAAAATCTGGGGAGCATGCACCCTCCTCAGGGGCGGATAAAGGATTTGACATTGGGGTGGGGCGCAAATTAAAAAAACAAGTAATAACCAAAACACACACACGCACGCACACACACACGCACGCACGCACGCACGCACGCACGCACGCACGCACTCACTCACTCACGCACGCGTTGTTTCCAGTTAAGGGGTTGATGCGCAACTTTAAAAAACACTATTTACAGCCAACCCACAACCACTGCCCCCTCCCCCCAAAAAACACAAACAACACTCAACAACAACAAAAAGCACAAAACACAAAACAACAACTGTTTTTGTCACATAATGCGTACAAGTCAACATTGCATATTGAGTTTTGACGCATTATATGAATAATCACATTCGGTTTCTGTTTAAAAAATAATTAGGTAGTAGTAACGGCTTAGGAAGTAAACAGTAGGCGAATGTGAGAATACATACAGGGGAGAAGCCATATAAATCAAATATATTAAGCCATTCTGTTATATTTCGTTAAATGATAGCAAGTGATACTGTCTAGGTGATGTGAGAGATATCTTGATAAGAGAAATACGATGTCTCTGTCATCTGTTAACTTTAATTTTGTTCCCCGTGAGGTTGCGGGGTAGAATACACCCACTGCAATCTCACAAAGACACCGTCACATACAGAGGGGTCGGACACACACATTCTTAATTTCATACTCATTTTGTCATTTTTTATCATGCCTATTCAAGGTTTATATCATGAGACCGCGTATGCAAACGTGGAAACGTGGCTCCATCGTAAATGGAGTGTCTATTATAGAATTTGCAGCAGTTCTGCAGTTTTGCAGGTAAGAAGGTTCTAGGCCCAATCTTCATATTTTATGTTGATGTAAATGGAGGATGAGCAGCCTGGCACGTTCGTTCCTGTTAGGCGCCATATAACCTTTCATGTGTTGTTGCGCCTTAAAACACAAATCAATTCAATTAACATTTTTTTAAACAGTAGTCGAATGTGAGTACGCATACAGGAGAGAAGCCATATCAGCTATATACAGTAAGATATTAGGCGATGTGAGAGATATTTCTATTGTCCTTTAATTTTCCGAATAGGCCTAGTTACTCATTTTAGCAAAGTAGAAGTTACTAGTGACTAATTAACTGCTATACCAGCCGCATTTACGCATTACTCGTGGATATGAATGTGTATGCTCTTTTTTTAATTCATATTTCCTAAGCAGTTACTACTTCCTAATTAGAAGTAGATGTTACTAGTGCCTTGGAATTAACTGAAATATTAGCCGATACATATGAGTATACAGGAGAAATACCATATTATATCATTTAACGAAATAAAAACTTAATATATATGACTTATTTGGATGTTATCCTGCATGAATACACACATTCGCCTACTGTTTAAATTAATTACTCTTAAAGGGTGTTAGAGACATCTCTCACATCGCCTAGACATTACCACTTACTATTTTTAAAAAACAAAACTGTCCTTTAGCTTAATTATCACCTCTTCCATCTATAATATACCAGTCGGTTTATTTGCAAGAACACGATTTATTAATGCATGTGAATTGATGAATACTATTGGTATAGTATGTGTAACCTTATCAAATCTTGTACACATGCATAGAGAATCTGCATATAATATAAGAACAATGTTCGTGTAGGGTGTGTGTTGTGGGGGTTGCGGGGAGGGACATACTCTACCCACCCATTTCAGATTAGGGGAGAGGCGCTGTCCCCGCTGTTTCTAATTATAGATACTGCACACGATCTAGTCTAATTATCATGGCAGCGTCGTTTCCGAGGAAAGCTCCACGGGCCTTTTGCCTCATTAACACTGAAATTCAAAGAGATATGTCATGAGCATATATATGGTATGGCTCTTCCTACATGGGACTGGTCTACGTCTTAACATTTCCTTCGAAGGATGGCATAAGATTCAAAGTAACTTGCCCGAATAATGAAAGGTCATTTGCCCAAAATCCTCACTTGAAATAAAACATTGCCTGCAAATGACAGAGTAAGCGAAATGACAAGTGTCAGTACACACTGGTGAGAAACCGTTTCAGGTACAATATCAGAGTTTATGAATATATGGTCCCTTTCGCGTATCAATAAATTCACCTAAGCAGTTTATTATGTCCCTCAGGACTGTACTGACGCTAGCTGTGTTGATATTGTCCTTGATGACAGTACTGAACCCAGAGAAGCTGGCAGGTGATATTTTCACAGAGATTAGTATTGACTGTATCCGTTTATTGTTTCGCTGAGGACAGTACTGACACACGATTTAAAACAACCTTAATGCATTAAAGCAGACCATTTTTAAAAATAAAAACGTCCTTTAGTTTAAATACCACCCATTTTTTCTGTCATTATAAAGTACCAGTAGCTTTATATGCAAGAACATGATGTCTTGATTAATACTTTTGGTATATTCTAGCAGCGAGAATCGTAGCTCTTACGGTGCGTACCTACAACAGAGTTACTGTGATGCCCTTTTAGAATAAGTAGGTATCAGGGTCGATCTTATCAAGACAGGTTCATGAAGAGAACAAGGAATGCATGCATAAAAAGCCGTCATACAGCAATAGATTAAACGTTAACAACCAAGCGTGCATGCATAAAACTCACCAAAGAGAAGAATACCTCATCGATCTAGACATTTTCGTACGACTAGTTCATGTTTTTCATGTCAATATCTCTGAAATGTTTACATTTCGACATATCTCGCGCTGACACGTATTCTGTGTTTTGAAACTTAAACCCGAACACAGCTAACACAAATCGACAACGTTAACAGGCAAACGTCAGATATGTGAGTAGGTTGTGTTTCTAAATACGGAACAAGACGAGGTGCGGGGAATATACTCTGTCCATCCGTCTCAGGTTATGGGGAGAGGTGCTTTTTTTTTTAACTACACACATTCATTTCTGATTATCATGACAGCCTCGTTTCCGAGGAAGGCTTTGCTGGCATGTTGTCACTGATTAACACAGAATTTCATCAAAATATGTAAGGAGCATAATTATATAGGGTGTGGCCCTTCCTGTACATGGGCCTGGTCAACGGCTTAACATCCCCTTCGAAGGATGGCAGTTTCACAGTACAAGTACCTTGCCCGAATAATGAACGGTCATTCATCAAAAGCACTCATTGGGGAAAAAACATTGCTTGCAAACAGGTAGGGTAAACGAAAAGACAAGTATGCATACACACTGGTGAGAAACCGTTTAAGGATATGACTATATTGTCCCTTTTGTGTTTCAAGGAAGTGACCTAAGGAATTTATTTTGTCCTTCAAGACTTTACTGATGCTAATTCTTGAAATTGTCCTTGAGAACAGTACAAAAGCGATGGAAGCTAGTAGGTGCTATTTTCATAGAGTTTAGTAGTACTGACTGTATTCGTTTTAGGACTGGACTAATGCTATCCTGCGATATTGCCCCTGGGGACAGTACTAACGCTAGCTGTTGGTATTGCCTCTGAGGACAGTATCAACGCTAGCTGTTGACATTGCACCCTGAGGACAGGACTAACGCTACCTGTTGATAGTGACTTCTGGACGGTACTAACTCTAGCTGTTGATAGTATCCCTATAATACGCTGGCTGTTGATATTGTTCATGTGGATGTTAAAGACAATAGCTGTTGATAGTGTCCATATAGACAGAACAAAAGCTTGCTGTTGATACCTGTGCATGTTACAGACTAGCTGTTGATATTGTAGTTCTACAGCTAGCTCTTGATAACGCCCACGAGGACATTACTAACGATAACTGTTGATATTACACTTAGGACAGTACTAACGCTGACTGTTGATATTGCCACTGAGGACAATACGAACGCAGGCAGTTGATATTGCCATTGATGACAGTACTAACGCTTGCTGCTGATATTGCCCCTGAGGACGGTACTTACGGTAGAAGTTGATATTGCCCCTGTAAAGCATTACTAACGCTATATGTTGATATTGGCCCCGAAGACATTATTAACGCTACCTGTTGATATTTCCTTTAAGGCTGTAATAAAAGTGGCTATTGATATTGCCAATGAGGACAGTGTTAAAGATAACTGTTGATATTCTCCATGAGGACAAAACTAACGCTAGCTGTTGATATTGCCCCTGGGGACAGTACTAATGCTAGCTGTGGATATAGCCCATTATGACAGTACTAACCCTACCTGTTGATATTGCTCATGAGCACATTACTAACTCTGGCTATTGATTTTGACACTGAGGACAATACTTACGCTGGCTGTTGATATTGCCCATTAGGACAGTACTAACACTGGCTGTTGATGTTGCCCCTTTGGACAGTACTCACACTGGATATTGATGTTGCCCTTTAGGACAGTACTAACGCTGGCTGTTGATATTTCCCCTAAGAACAGTACTAACGCTGGCTGTTTATACTTCCCCTGAGGATATTAATAACGCTGGCTGTTAATAGTGTCCATGAGGACAGTACTAACTCTGGCTGTTGATATTGTCAATGAGGCAAATACTAACGATATATATTGAGATTGCCCCTGAAGGCAGTACTAACGCTAGATGTCGATATTCCACTTAGGACAGTAATAACGCTCTCTGTATTGATATTGTCCCTGGGGCCAGTATTAACGCTGGCTGTTGATATTGCCTATGACGGCAGTACTAACGCTGGCTGTTGATATTGCCTCGGAGGACAGTACTACCACTAGCTGTTGATATTGTATTTGAGGACAGTACTAATATTACCCGTTGATGTTGCCTCTGAGGACAGTACTAACGCTGGCTGTTCATAGTATCTCTATGGTGGTTAAAACAAAGGCTGATGATAGTGCACATGTGGATGTTAAAGACACTAGCTGTTTGTTTCCATATGGACAGTACATATGCTAGTTGTTGATACCTGTGCATGTTACTGACTAGCTGTTGATATTGCACCTGAGGATTGTTCGAACGCTAGCGTTTGATAGTGCTCCTGCGGACATTATTAACGCTAGCTGTTGATAATGCACCTTAGGACAGTACTAACGCTAGCTGTTGATATTGTCACTGACGACAGTACTTACGTTAATTGTTGGTATTGCACTTCTGGACATTACTAACGCTGGCTGTTGATATTGCCACTGAGCATCATACTAACGCAGGCTGTTGATAATGCACATTAGGACAGTACTAACACTAGCTGTTGATATTGCCACTGAGGACAGTACTTACGTTAGTTGTTTGTATTGTACTTCAGGACAGTACTAACGTTTGCTGTTGATATTGCCACTGACGACCATACTAACGCAGGCTGTTGATATTGAGGACAGTACTAATTGTGTTGATATGACCCCTGAGGATAGTACTAACACCAGCTGCTGATATTGCCCTTTAAGATAGTACTAACCCTAGCTGTTGATATTACCCCTGAGGACAGTACTAAACCTAGCTATTGATATGGCCCCTGAGGACAGTACTAATACCAGTTGTTGATATTGACCCTTAGGACAATACTATCACTAACTGCTGATATTGCCCCTAAGGACAGTACTAAAACTAGCTGCTGATATGGCCCCAGAGCACAGTACTAACGCCAGCTGTTGATATTGACCCTTAGGAAGTACTATCGCTAGCTGCTGATATTGCCTCTAAGGACGGTACTAAACCTAGCTGTTGATATGGCCCCTGAGGACAGTACTAACGCCAGCTGTTGATATTGCCCTTTAATATGGTACTAACGCTAGATTTTGATATTGCCCCTAAGGACAGTACTAACGCCAGCTGTTGATATTGCCCCTTAGGATAGTCCTAAACCTAGCCGCTGATATTGCCTCTTAGAACAGTAATAACGCTAACTGTTGATATGGCCCCAGAGGATAGTACTAATTCTAGGTGTTGATATTGCCCCTTAGGATATTATTAAGCTGTTAATATTCGCCCTGAGGAGAGTACTAAACATAGCTATTGATATTGTCCCTAAGAACAGTAATAACCCTAGCTGTTGATATGGCCCCTGAGGACTTTACTATCGATAGCTGCTGATATTGCCCCTAGGGACAGTACTAAAGCTAACTGTTGATATGGCCCCAGAGGACAGTACTAACGTCAGCTGTTGATATTGTCCCTTAAGATAGAACTTACCCTAGCTTTTGATATTGCCCCTGAGGACAGTAATAAACCTAGCTGTTGATATAGCCCCTGAGGACAGTACTAACACCAGCTGTTGATATTGGCCCTAAGGACAGTACTATCGCTAGCTGTTGATACTGCCGCTAGGGACGGTACTAAAACTAGATGTTGATATGGCCCCAGAGGACAGTACTAACGCCAGCTGATATTGCCCTGTAGGATAGTATTAAAAGTAAATATAACCTTAGCTGTTGATAATGCCCTTTAGAACAAAATTAACGCTAGATGTTGATATGGCCCTTAGAACAGTAATAACGGTAGCTGTTGATATGGCCTTTGAGGACAGTACTAATTCTAGCTGTTTATATTGCCCCTTAGGAGATTACTCAGCTGTTGATATTGCCCCTGAGGACCGTAATAACGCCAGCTGTTGATATTGCACCTTAAGATAGTACGCTAGCTGTTGATATTGACCCTAAGAACAGTACTAACGCCAGATGTTGATATTTCCCCTTAGGATAGTCCTAAACCTAGCCGTTGATATTGCCCCTTAGAACAATAATAACGCTAGCGGTTGATATGGCCCCTGAGGATAGTACTAATTCTAGGTAATGATATTGTCCCTTAGGACATTATTAAGCTGTTGAGATTGCCCCTGAAGAGAGTACTAAACGTAGCTGTTGATATTGCCCCTAAGGACAGTAATAACGCCAGCTGTTAACATGGCCCCTGAGGACAGTAATAAACCTAGCTGTTGATATAGACCGAGGACAGTACTATCGCTAGCTGTTGATACAGTCCCTAGGGACGGTACTAAATCTAGCTGTTGATATAGCCCCAGAGGACAGTAATAAACCTAGCTGTTGATATAGCCCCTGAGCTACTAACGCCAGGTGTTGCTATTGGCCCTTAGGACAGTGCTATCACTAGCTGTTGATACTGCCCCTAGGCACGGTACTAGAACTAGCTGTTGATATGGCCCCAGAGGACAGTACTAAACCTAGCTGTTTATATGGCCTCTGAGTACAGTACTAACGCCAACTGCTGATATTGCCCCTAAGGACAGTGCTAACGCCAGCTGTTGATATTGACCAATAGGACAGTACTATCGCTAGCTGATGATACTGCCCCTTAGGAGAGTACTAAATCTAGCAGTTGATATGGCCACAGAGGACAGTACTAAGGCTAGCTGTTGATATTGCCCCTTAGGATAGTACTATCGCTAGACTTAGATAATATCCCTATGGATGTTTAAACGCTGGCTGTTGATATTCCCATGAGGTCAGTTCTTCCGATAGCTGTTGATATTGCCCATGAGGACAGTACTATTGCTAGCTGATGATATTGGCCCTGAGGACACTACTTACGCCAGCTGTTGATATTGTCTATGAGGACAGTACTAACGACAGCTGTTGATATTGGCCCCGAGGACACTACTTACGCCAGCTGATTATATTGCCCCTAAGGACAGTACTAACGTTGGCTGTTGATATGGCCCCTGAGGACAGTGTTATCGCTGGCTGTTGATAGGGCCCCCTGAGGACAGTATTATCGCTAGCTGTTGATATTGGCCCTTAGGGCAGTACTAAAACTAGCAGTTGATATGGCTCCAGAGGACAGTGCTAACGCCAGCTGTTGATATTGCCCCTTAGGATAGTACTATCGCTAGATGTTGATAATATCCCTATGGATGATTAAAAGCTGGCTGTTGATATTTTCCCTGAGGTCAGTTCTTACGCTAGCTGTTGATATTGCCCCTGAGGACAGTTCTAACCCAAGCTGTTGATATGGCCCCTGATAGACATAGATATTTTGCAGTTATCTAGACAAAACGTTAAAATATCTAGATAGTTAGGTAGCTACCTAGTGACAAAAATAGAATACCACCATTCTGGTGATACTTAAATAACTCGTGTATTTATAAAGTACAAATACAAATTATTCACTTGTGTACGTAATATGGTCGGTGAGTACATGCATTGACCTGGACCACATGTGTCCCTAATATGATTTTTCCAACGAATTATACACGTGTCCTTAATTCGACTGAATTACATTATGCGGTCCGAGTATTAACTTTCATACCCATCTAACCCCGTCTCCAAGAAGCGAAAGCGGGGTTGGTTGGGGTATGAAATAAAACCTTAATTTTGGCTTTAAAAAGGTGATTATTGTAAAATTAAATCATTTAATAGGTAATTGTAAACAGGTTATCGCGTTATTTTAGTAAAACATGTTTTTAAACGTGTTTTATTGCCAAAAATATCCGTTATAAAATCCTGCTAATATAAGCTTTCCCATCGCTTAATGGTATTAAGGCGGGACCACGTAATGAGTGGCACGTGTGCGTAATTCTGTCTGGCTCAAATACGGTTCCACATACCACTTTGTATTGCACTGATCATAAGAGGTATATTACCTTTGATTTTCAATATATGTTTGCATATACTAATATCATTAAATGAACTAGTTTTCACTATCGGTTAAGAATGTCTTCAAGTGTGTACATGATTTCCTTATTTTGATATCATTGGTATGTCTGATGCTTGGTGGTATTATATATGTCCTATTACAGTTATATGTTGCCTTTCACTTATAGAGATATAATTAATTAATTGTCAATTAGAAGCCATATCTCATTACTTTCCCGATTACAGAAAAAGTAGTCTCTGGTTCAAGAATCAATAACATTGTGATTAAACATGATTGTTGCGTTTAATTATTTGTTTAGTTTTATTTATCTTCATGTATGTATATATGAAAGTATGTATGTGTGAAAGTATGTATGTGTGTGTGTATGTGTGTGTGTGTGTGTGTGTGTGTGTGCGTGCATGCGTGCGTGCGTTCGTCGTGCATGCGTGCGTAAGTGCGTGCGTAAGTGCGTTCGTGCGTGCTTCTATGTCTCAGCGTAATTACGGGTCTGACGCAATGCTATTTATTTGATCTTTGGAGATTGGAGCCCGATATTTATATTTAGATTTCGGTGGTACATTTTCAATTGCTTTTATTTTCTACACTTAATTTTCGATTCGGTGGTTCCACTACTCCGGCCGATAAAAGGCTATGGGTATTGTTTAACCACTCATAGGATATGTTGTCTGCTTTTTAATTGAGTCTTTCGGCTGTTACTTTTGATACGCTGGAGCAACTAAATTCCATTTTGTTTATTTTGCTCTTCGGGGCATACACTTTTGTTAGTTACTGGGACGGTTAAACGTATATACTATTGTTTTATGAATACTGAGTTCTGCTATACCCGACACTTGGGTGAGTGAGCGGTAGCTAGCATATTTCACTACCTTCATGAACAGTCAAATGCATATGTATCGTGTTCTGTCGTTTCCAAAGGTCTACTCTCATACTCTTTTAAGTTACATAACGCGGCAGTCGCATACATGCGTCGACCATGACATTGCATTGTGTGATGGTATTATCACATAATGCGTAAACGTCACATATTGCGTATTGAATTTGACGCATTATATGAATAATCATATTCACCGTCATTTCCAAGGAAAGCTCTACGTGTATTTTGCGTCACTGATTAATACATAATTTCATCAAGATCTATAATGAGCAAATGGGACTGTTCAACGGCTTAAAATCTCCATCGAAGGAGGGCGCACGTGTCACAGAACCTTGCCCTAATAATTAACGGTCAATTAAAGCTCTCATTTAGAAAAAAACATAAAGGTAGGGTAAACGAAAAGACGACTATGCATACACATACACACTGGTGAGAAACCGTTTAATATTAAATATCACAAGTTATGAATATATTGTCCCTTTCGCGTATCAAGGAAGTGACCTAATCAATTTAATTAACCGTTCAGGAGTTTACTGACGTTAGCTGTTGATATTGTCTTTAAGTATAGTACTGAAACAATGGAAGCTAGTAGGTGATATTTTCGCAGAGTTTAGTATTAACCGTATCCGGGTTTTTTTTCACTGAGGACAGTATTGACACATGATTTAAAAGAAAACAATTATTATATTAAAGCAGATCATTAAAAACAAACTGTCGCTTATTTGCCCTACTTTCTTCTGGCTTTATAAACTACCAGCAGGTTTATGTTTGTACAAGCATTTTATTTCTTACTTAAATATTGTGACTTGCGGAATACTCTTGTTATATTCTTAGTGATATTATCCAAGAATGTACACATGTACAGGTGATCAACACATAAAGTAAGCAAACTTATCGGGAAGGGCGGGTGGATGGGGTGCGGTGAGGTGGGGTGGGGGAGGGGGGGGGGGGGGGTTGGGGCGGGAAATACACTGCCTATCACTCTCGGATTTCATGTGCTGCATACACACTGGTGAGAAACCGTTTAAGATTAAATATCGCAGGTTATGAATATATCGTCACTTTCGCGTATCAAGGAAGTGACCGAAGTAATCTAGTTTGTCATTAAGAACTTTACTGACGCTATCTGTTATTGTCCTAGAGCACAGTACTGAAGCGATGGAAGCTAGCAGGTGATATTATTGCAGAGTTCAGTGCTGATTGTGTCCTTTTTTTGCCCTGAGGACAGTATTGTCACATGATTTAAAACAATATAATTATTATATTAAAGCTGATCATTATTATATTAAAGCTAATCATATAAAATAGCCTATTGCTTAATAGCATACCTTTCTTCTGGCTGTATAAGTTACCAGTAGGTTTTTATGCAAGCATTTGATCTCTTAAGTAAAGTGTGACTTGGTGAACATTATTGTTATATTCTTAGTTCTTATTATTGTTAACCCTTTTGTGTTAGTGATGTTGTTTGCATTTATTATTTCTTTTGCCTTCTTGTTTGTCTGTTTGCGTGTTTTGGGGTTTACTTTGTTCTGTGAAAGCTGCAATTCCTATTCGATTTCTATACCTATTTCTATTATTTCAAGCATGTTCACGTGTATAGGTGATTCACACATAAAGTAAGCAAAATATCCGGGTGTGTTGTGGTAGGGTGGGGGAATATACTCTGCCCACTATTCTCAGATTAGGGAATAGAGGCAGCATACTCGTACACACTGGTGAGAAACCGTTTAAGATTAAATATCACAGGTTTTGAATATATCACTTTCGCTCATCAAGGAAGTGACCAAAGCCGATAATTTTGCCCTCAGGACTATACCGACACTAGCTGTTCACATTGCCCCTGAGGACAGTACTAACGGTAACTGGCTGTAGATATTGCACCTGAGGAAAGTAGTAAGATTATCTGTTGATATTGCCCCTGAGGACAGTATAAACAACATATGTCAATAAGGTCCTTAGTGAGGTCCTTAGTGACAAAACAAACATTGTCTGTCAATTAAGTCCCAAGCAACAATTCCGGCGCCATCTGTCAATAAGGTCCATATACACAATACTGACGTCATCTGTTAATAAGATCCCTTTCAACAATACTGACGCCGTCTGTATATTAGGTCCCTATAGACAATATGAACGCCATCTGTCAATAAGGTCTCTATGGACAATACCCACACCATCTGTCACTAAGGTACCTGTACTCAATACACACTTCATTTATCAACAAGGTCCCTATGGACAATCATGACGCCATCTACCAATACGGTCCGTTTCAACAATACTTACACCATGTGTCAATAAGGTCCATAAAGACAACACAGACTACGTCCATTCAGATCATATTGACGCCGTCTGTCAATAAAGTCCCTATTGACAAAAAATACACCATCTGTCAATAAGGTCCATTAAGACAATACTGACTCTATCAGCCAATAAGGTCCCAATCAACAATACTGACACCATCTCTCAATAAGGTCTCTATAGACAATAATGACACAATCTTTCAATAAGGTCCCAAGATAAAAAAACTGATGCCACATGTCACTATTGTCCCTATTTGCTATACATCTGTCAATAAGGTCCCTATGCACAATACAGACTCGACCCATAAAGACCACACTAACTCCATGTATCAATAACGTCGTTATTGACCAAACAAGCACACTGTCTTAATAAGTTTCTGATAGGAAATACTGAGGCTATCTGTCAATAAGGTCCCAATCAACAATGATGGCAAAATCTGTGAATAAGGTTCATATATACAATACTGACGGGATCTATCAACAATATTGACGCCATCTGCCGATAAGATACACTATCAACAGTAATGACGCCACCTGTAAATATGGTCCGTATAGACCATACTGACGTCATCTGGCGATAATGTCACTATTGAAAATACTGAAACAAACTGTCAAAAAGGTCCCTATAGACACTGTGTACGTAATCTGTCAATACGGTCCTTATAGTCAATATAGGCACAATGCATCAATTGGGACCCTATATCCAATATGAACTCCATCTGTCAATAAGGTTTCTTTGGACAATACCAACATCATCTGTCACTAAGGTACCTGTATCCAATACAAACTTCATTTGTCAACAATGTACCTGAGTACAATAATGACGCCATCTATCAATAGGATCCCTTTCAACAATATTTACGCCATGCGTCAATATGCTCTCTATAGACAACACATACTATGTCTGTCAATAACGGACCATACTGACGCCATCTGTCAATTTGTCAATAAGGTCCATGTTGACAATACTTACGCCATCTATCAATAAGGTTCCTATAGACAGTGCATACGGCATCTGTCAATAAGGTCCTTACAGACAATACAGTCGGCATCTGTCATTAGGTCCCTATAAACAGTACAGACGGCATCTGTCAATAATGCACCTTTAGACAATACTGACGCATTCTGTCAATAAGGTCCCTATAGACACTACTTACGCCATCTATCAATAAGGTTCCTACAGATTGTACATACGGCATCTGTCAATAAGGTCCTTACAGACAATACAGTCGGCATCTGTCATTAGGTCCCTATAAACAATACAGACGGCATCTGTCAATAATGCACCTATAGACTATACTGACGCATTCTAATAAGGTCCCTATAGACAATACTTACGCCATCTGTCAATAAGGTCCCTATAGACAATACAGACGGCATCTGTCAATAAGGTCACTATACATAATACAGACGGCATCTGTCAATAAGGTCCCTATAGACAATACTTACGCCATCTGTCAATAAGGTTCCTATAGACAATACAGACGGCATCTGTCATTAAGGTCCCTATACATAATACAGACGGCATCTGTCAATAAGGTCCCTATAGACAATACAGACGGCATCTGTCAATAAAGTCCCTATACATAATACAGACGACTTTTGTCAATAAGGTACCTATAGACAATACAGGCGGCATCTGTCAATTAGGTCCCTATTCATAATACAGACGCCATCTGTCAATAAGGTCCCTATAGACAGTACAGACGGCATCTGTCAATATGGTCCCTATAAACGGTACATACGGCATCTGTCATTAATGCCCCTATCGAAAATACAGACGCCATCTGTCACTAATGCCCCTACAGACAATACATACGGCATCTGTCAATAAGGTCCCTATAGACAATACAGACGGCATCTGACAGTAAGGTCCCTACAGACAATACAGACGGCATGTGCCGATAAGGTCCCTATACACAATACAGACGGCATCTGTCAATGAGGTCATTATAAACAGTACAGACGGCACTTGTCAATATTACCCCTATAGAAAATACTGACGCCATCTGCCAATAAGGTCGCAATATACAATACAGACGGCATCTGTCAATAAGGTCTCTATAGACAATACTTACGCCATCTGTCAATAAGGTCCCTATAGACAATACAGACGGCATCTGTCAATAAGGTCCCTATACATAATACAGACGGCATCTGTCAATAAGGTCCCTATAGACAATACAGGCGGCATCTGTCAATAAGGTCCCTATACATAATACAGACGCCATCTGTCATTAAGGTCCCTATAGACAGTACAGACGGCATCTGTCAATAAGGTCCCTATAAACGGTACATACGGCATCTGTCATTAATGCCCCTATCGAAAATACAGACGCCATCTGTCACTAATGCCCCTACAGACAATACAGACGGCATCTGTCAATAAGGTCCCTATAGACAATACAGACGGCATCTGACAATAAGGTCCCTACAGACAATACAGACGGCATGTGCCAATAAGGTCCCTATACACAATACAGACGGCATCTGTCAATGAGGTCATTATAAACAGTACAGACGGCACTTGTCAATATTACCCCTATAGACAATACTGACGCCATCTGCCAATAAGGTCGCAATATACAATACAGACGGCATCTGTCAATAAGGTCTCTATAGACAATACTTACGCCATCTGTCAATAAGGTCCCTATAGACAATACAGACGGCATCTGTCAATAAGGTCCCTATACATAATACAGACGGCATCTGTCAATAAGGTCCCTATAGACAATACAGACGGTATCTGTCAATAAAGTCCCTATACATAATACAGACGACTTTTGTCAATAAGGTCCCTATAGACAGTACAGACGGCATCTGTCAATTAGGTCCCTATAGACAATACAGGCGGCATCTGTCAATAAGGTCCCTATACATAATACAGACGCCATCTGTCAATAAGGTCCCTATAGACAGTACAGACGGCATCTGTCAATAAGGTCCCTATAAACGGTACATACGGCATCTGTCATTAATGCCCTTATCGAAAATACAGACGCCATCTGTCACTAATGCCTCTACAGACAATACAGACGGCATCTGTCAATAAGGTCCCTATAGACAATACAGACGGCATCTGACAATAAGGTCCCTACAGACAATACAGACGGCATGTGCCAATAAGGTCCCTATAGACAATACAGACGGCATCTGTCAATGAGGTCATTATAAACAGTACAGACGGCACTTGTCAATATTACCCCTATAGACAATACTGACGCCATCTGCCAATAAGGTCGCAATATACAATACAGGCGGCATCTGTCAATTAGGTCCCTATTCATAATAAAGACGCCATCTGTCAATAAGGTCCCTATAGACAGTACAGACGGCATCTGTCAATATGGTCCCTATACATAATACAGACGGCATCTGTCAATAAGGTCCCTATAGACAATACAGACGGTATCTGTCAATAAAGTCCCTATACATAATACAGACGACTTTTGTCAATGAGGTCCCTATAGACAGTACAGACGGCATCTGTCAATTAGGTCCCTATAGACAATACAGGCGGCATCTGTCAATAAGGTCCCTATACATAATACAGACGCCATCTGTCATCAAGGTCCCTATAGACAGTACAGACGGCATCTGTCAATAAGGTCCCTATAAACGGTACATACGGCATCTGTCATTAATGCCCCTATCGAAAATACAGACGCCATCTGTCACTAATGCCTCTACAGACAATACAGACGGCATCTGTCAATAAGGTCCCTATAGACAATACAGACGCCATCTGACAATAAGGTCCCTACAGACAATACAGACGGCATTTGCCAATAAGGTCCCTATACACAATACAGACGGCATCTGTCAATGAGGTCATTATAAACAGTACAGACGGCACTTGTCAATATTACCCCTATAGACAATACTGACGCCATCTGCCAATAAGGTCGCAATATACAATACAGACGGCATCTGTCAATAAGGTCTCTATAGACAATACAGACGGCATCTGTCAATAAGGTCCCTATACATAATACAGACGGCATCTGTCAATAAGGTCCCTATAGACAATACAGACGGTATCTGTCAATAAAGTCCCTATACATAATACAGACGACTTTTGTCAATAAGGTCCCTATAGACAGTACAGACGGCATCTGTCAATTAGGTCCCTATAGACAATACAGGCGGCATCTGTCAATAAGGTCCCTATACATAATACAGACGCCATCTGTCAATAAGGTCCCTATAGACAGTACAGACGGTATCTGTCAAAAAGGTCCCTATAAACGGTACATACGGCATCTGTCATTAATGCCCCTATCGAAAATACAGACGCCATCTGTCACTAATGCCTCTACAGACAATACAGACATCATCTGTCAATAAGGTCCCTATAGACAATACAGACGGCATCTGACAATAAGGTCCCTACAGACAATACAGACGGCATGTGCCAATAAGGTCCCTATACACAATACAGACGGCATCTGTCAATGAGGTCATTATAAACAGTACAGACGGCACTTGTCAATATTACCCCTATAGACAATACTGACGCCATCTGCCAATAAGGTCGCAATATACAATACAGACGGCATCTGTCAATAATGTCCCTATAGACAATACTGACGGCATCTGACATTAAGGTCCTTACAGACAATACAGACGGCATGTGCCAATAAGGTCCCTATAGACAATACAGACGGCATCTGTCAATACAATAAGGTCATTATAAACAGTACAGACGGCACTTGTCAATATTACCCCTATATACAATACTGACGCCATCTGCCAATAAGGTCGCAATATACAATACAGATGGCATCTGTCAATAAGGTCTCTATGGACAATACAGGCGTCATCTGTCAATAAGACCCCTATAGACAATACAGCCAGCATATGTCGATAATGTCCCTATGGACAACAGAGACGGCATCTGTCAATAATGCCCTTATGGACAATACAGACGGCATCTTTCAATAAGGTCTTTATAGAAAATACAGACGGCATCTGTCAATAAGGTTCCTATAGACAATACAGACGACATCTATCAATAAGGTCCCTACAGACAATACAGTCGACGTTTGTCAATAAGGTCCATATAAACAGTACAGACGGCATCTGTCAGTATTGCACCTTTAGACAATACTGACGTATTCAGTCAATAAGGTCCCTATAGACAAAACTTACGTCATTTATCAATAAGGTTCCTATGGACAATACACACGGCATCTGTCAATAAGGTCCCTACAGACAATACATAAGGCTTCTGTCAATAAGGTCCCTACAGACAATACAGTCGATATCTGTCAATAATGCCCCTACAGACAATATAGACGGCATCTGTCAATAAGGTCCTTATAAACAATATAGACGGCACCTGTCAATAACGTCCCTATAGACAATACAGACGGCATCTGCCAATAAGGTCCTATAGACAATACTTCCGCCATCTGTCAATAAGGTTCCTATAAACAGTATAAACTTATTGGCAGATGCCGTCTGTATTGTCTATAGGGAGCTTATTGAAAGATGTCGTATGTATTATCTGTAGCGGCATTATTGACAGATGCCGTCTGTACTGTTTATATGGACCTTATTAATAGATGCCGTCTGTATTGTCTATAGGGTCGTTATTGACAGAAGCCGTTTGTATTGTCCATAGGGACATTTTTGACAGATGTCGTCTGTGTTGTCCATAGAGGCCTTATTGACAGATGCCGCCTATATTGTCTATAGGGACCTTATTGACAGAGGCAGTCTGTATTGTCTATAGGTAGCTTATTAAAGATGCCGTATGTATTGTCTGTAGGCACCTTAATGTCAGATGTCGTCTGTATGGTCTATAGGGACCTTCTTGACAGAATGCGTCTGTATTGTCTGTAGGGAAATTATAGACATATGCCGTCTATATTATCTTAAGGGACCTTATTGACAGATGCCGTGTGTATTGTTTATAGGGACCTTATTGACAAATGACGTATGTTTGTCAATAGAAAAAATATTGACAGATGTTGTATGTACTGTCTATAGGGACCTTATTGACAGATGAAGCCTGTATTGTCTGTGGGGACCTTATTGACATATGCCGCCTATACTGTCTATAGGGACCTTATTGACAGATGCCGTCTGTATTGTTATAGGGAACTTATTAACATATGCCGTCTGTATTGTCTATATGGACGTTATTGACAGATGCCGTATGTTTTGTCTATAGGGACCTTATTGACAGAAACCGTCTGTACTGTCTATAGGGACCTTATTGACAGATTCCGTCTGTACTGTATATAGGGACTTTATTGACAGATGGCGTAAGTATAATCTATAGATGCATTAGTGACAGATGCCGTCTGTATTGTCCATAGGGATCTTATTGACAGATGTCGTCTGTGTTGTCCATAGGGGCCTTATTGACAGATGCCGCCTATATTGTCTATAGGGACCTTATTGACGGATGCCGTCTGTATTGTCTATAGGGAGCTTATTGAAAGATGCCGTATGTATTATGTGTAGCGGCATTATTGACAGATGCCGTATGTACTGTCTATAGGGACCATATTGACAGATGCCGTCTGTATTGTTATAGGGAACTTATTAACATATGCCGTCTGTATTGTCTATAGGGACGTTATTGACAGATGCCATATGTATTGTCTATAGGGACCTTATTGACAGATGTCGCCTGTGTTGTCCATAGGGGCCTTATTGACAGATGCCGCCTATATTGCCGATAGGGGCATTAATGACAGATGCCGTATGTTTTGTCTATAGGGACCTTATTGACAGATACCGTCTGTACTGTCTATAGGGACCTTATTGAGAGATTCCGTCTGTACTGTATATAGGGACTTTATTGACAGATGGCGTAAGTATAATCTATAGATGCATTAGTGACAGATGCCGTCTGTATTGTCCATAGGGATCTTATTGACAGATGTCGTCTGTGTTGTCCATAGGGGCCTTATTGACAGATGCCGCCTATATTGTCTATAGGGACCTTATTGACGGATGCCATCTGTATTGTCTATAGGGAGCTTATTGAAAGATGCCGTATGTATTATGTGTAGCGGCATTATTGACAGATGCCGTATGTACTGTCTATAGGGACCATATTGACAGATGCCGTCTGTATTGTCCATAGGGACCTTATTGACAAATGTCGTATGTGTTGTCCATAGGGGCCTTATTGACAGATGCCGCCTATATTGTCTATATGAACCTTATTGACAGATGCCGTCTGTATTGTCTATAGGGAGTTTATTGAAAGATGCCGTGTGTATTATCTGTAGCGGCATTATTGACAGATGCCGTCTGTACTGTTTATAGGGACCTTATTGACAGATGGCGTAAGTATTGTCTGTAGGATCTTATTGACAGATGCCGTCTGTTTTGTCCATATGGAGCTTATTGAAAGATGCCGTATGTATTATGTGTAGCGGCATTATTGACAGATGCCGTCTGTACTGTTTATAGGGACGTTATTGACAGATGGCGTAAGTTTTGTCTATAGGGACCTTATTGACAGATGCCGTCTGTATTGTCAATAGGGATCTTAATGACAGATGTCGTATGTGTTGTCCATAGGGCCCTGATTGACAGATGCCGCCTATATAGTCTATAGGGACCTTATTGACAGATGCCGTGTGTATTGTTTATAAGGACCTTATTGACAGATACCGTCTGTATTGTCTGTAGGGGCATTATTGACAGATGCTGTCTGTATTGTCCATAGGAACCTTATTGGCAGATGTCGTATGTGTTGTCCATAGGGCCCTTATTGACAGATGCCGCCTATTTTCTATAGGGACCTTATTGACAGATGCCGTCTGTATTGTTTAAAAGGACCTTATTGACAGATGCCGTCTGTATTGTCTGTAGGGGCATTATTGACAGATGCTGTTTTTTTTGGCTATACGGACCTTATCGACACATGGCCTCTATATGTCTATAGGGACCTTTTTGACAGAATGCGTCAGTATTGTATGTAGGTGCATTGTCGACAGATGCCGTCTGTACTGTTTATAAGGACCTTATTTATAGAAATCAACTGTTTTGTCTGTAGGGACCTTATTGACAGAAGCCTTCTGTACTGTCTTTAGGGACCTTATTGACAGATGCCGTGTGTATTGTCTATAGGAACCTTATTGATAGATGGCGTAAGTATTTTCTATAGGGACCTTATTGACAGAATGCGTCAGTATTGTCTGAAGGTGAATTATTTACGGATGCCGTCTGTACTGTTTATAGGGACCTTATTGACAGACGCCGACTGTATTGTCTATAGGGACCTTATTGACAGATGTCGCCTGTATTGTCTATAGGAAGCTTATTGACAGATGTCATCTGTATTGTCTATAAATACCTTATTGAAAGATGCCGTCTGTATCCATATGTGTGTTATTGACAGATGCCGTCTATGTTGTCAATAGGGACCTTATTGACAGATGCTGTCTGTATTGTCTATAGGGGTCTTATTGGCAGATGACGCCTGTATTGTCTATAGGGACATTATTGACAGATGTCGTCTGTGTTGTCTATTGCGACCTTATTGGCAGATGGCGTCAGTATTGTCTATAGGGGCATTAGTGTCAGATGGCGTCTGTATTGTCGATAGGGGCATTAATGACAGATGCCGTATGTATTGTCTATAGGGACCTTCTTGACAGATGGCGTCTATATTGTCTATTGCGACCTTATTGTCAGATGGCGTCAGTGTTGTCTATAGGGGCATTAGTGACAGATGGCGTCTGTATTGTCGATAGGGGCATTAATGACATATGCCGTATGTATTGTCTATAGGGACCTTCTTGACAGATGGCGTCTATATTGCCTATTGCGACCTTATTGTCAGATGGCGTCAGTATTGTCTATAGGGGCATTAGTGACAGATGGCGTCTGTATTGTCGATAGGGGCATTAATGACAGATGCCGTATGTTTTGTCAACATCAACCTTATTGACAGATTGACAGATGGCGCCAGTATGGTCTGTAGGTTCATTATTGACAGACATAGTCTGTGCTGTCTATAGAGAACAAATTGACGCATGGCGTAAATATTGTTGAAAGGAAACTTATTGATGGATGGCGTCATTATTGTACATAGGTACATTGTTGACAAATGAAGTTTTATTGGATACAAGTACCTTAGTGACAGATGATGTTGGTAGTGTCCAAAGAAACCTTATTGACAGATGGGGTTCTTATTGTATATAGGGTACCAATTGATGGATTGTGCCTATATTGACTATCAGGACCGTATTGACAGATAACGTACACACTGTCTATAGCGACTTTTTTGACAGATGGTGTCAGTATTTTCAATAGGGACGTTATCGCCAGATGACGTCAGTATGGTCTATACGGACCATATTTACAGGTGGCGTCATTACTGTTGATAGGGTATCTTATCGGCAGATGGCGTCAATATTGTTGATAGATACCTTATTGACAGATCGCTTCAGTGTTGTATATATGGACCTTATTGACAGATTTTGCCATCATTGTTGATTGGGACCTTATTGACAGATAGCCTCAGTATTTCTATCAGAAACTTATTGAGAGAGTGTGCTTGTTTGGTCAATAACGACGTTATCGATACATGGAGTTAGTGTGGTCTATACGGATCGAGTCTGTATTGTGCATAGGCACCTTATTGACAGATGTATAGCAAATAGGGACCATAGTGACATGTGGCATCAGTTTTTTTTTTATTTTGGGACCTTATTGAAAGATTGTGTCATTATTGTCTATAGGGACCTTATTGAGAGATGGTGTCAGTAGTGTTGATTGGGACCTTATTGGCCGATAGAGTCAGTATTGTCTTAATGGACCTTATTGACAGATGGTGTTTGTTTTGTCAATAAGGAATGTATTGACAGACGGCGTCAATATGATCTAAAAGGACGTTACTGTTGACAGACTTAGTCCGTGTTGTCTTTATTGACACATGGCGTAAGTATTGTTGAAACGGACCGTATTGGTAGATGACGTCATAATTGTCCATAGGGACCTTGTTGATAAATGAAGTGTAAATTGCGTATAGGTACCTTAGTGACAGATGGTGTGGGTATTGTCCATAGAGAACTTATTGACAGATGGAGTTCATATTATCTATAGGGACCTAATTGACAGACGGCGTCAGTATTGTTGAAAGGACCTTATTGACAGATGACGTCAGTATTGTTTATATGGACCTTATTGACAGATGGCGCCGGAATTGTTGCTTGGGACTTAATGGACAGATAATGTTTGTTTTGTCACTAAGGACCTCACTAAGGAATTGACAGATGTCGTTTATACTGTCCTCAGGGGCAATATCGACAGATAATAGTACTACTTTCCTCAGGTGCAATATCTACAGCCATTTACCGTGAGTACTGTCCTCAGGGGCAATGTGAACAGCTAGTGTGGATATAGTCCTGAGTGCAACATTTTCGGCTTTGGTCACTTCCTTGATGAGCGAAAGTGATATATTCAAAACCTGTGATATTTAATCTTTAAACGGTTTCTCACCAGTGTGTACGAGTATGCTGCCTCTATTGCCTAATCTGAAAATAGTGGGCAGAGTATATTCCCTCACCCTCCCATAACACACCCGAATATTTTGCTTACGTCATACTTGTCGCTACGTCATAGTCGTTACGTCATAGCGACTAGCGTGTCACTTGAAGAAAATCATCTACGGTGTGCTCATGGGGTCATTGCATTTTTGTATTAAAATTGATGAATTTAAGATCAAATATCTCAAAATGCACCGATGCGATTTTTCCGGACTTTTTTTCTGTGAATGTGTAACATATGACCTTTCGGTTAAAAAAATAATAATTTCTGTTGGAATTTGTTTGACCTTAAAATCTATAATAACTAGAGTAATAGAGTCAGTACTAAACTCTGAAATAATATCACCTGCTAGCTTCCATCGCTCAGTACTGTGCTCTAGGACAATATCAACAGATAGCATCAGTAAAGTTCTTAATGACAAACTAAATTACTTCGGTCACTTCCTTGATACGCGAAAGTGACGATATATTCATAACCTGTGATATTTAATCTTAAACGGTTTCTCACCAGTGTGTATGCCGCACATGAAATCCGAGAGTGATGGGCAGAGTATTCCACCCCATACACCCGACCCGACCCCACCCGCATTCACCCACCCTTTCCGAATAGTTTGCTTAATTTATGTGTTGATGACCTGTACATGTGAACATGCTTGGATAATATCACTAAGAATATAACAAGAGTATTCCGCAAGTCACAATATTTAAGTAAGAAATAAAATGCTTGTATACAAATATAAACCTGCTGGTAGTTTATAAAGCCAGAAGAAAGTAGGGCAATTAAGCGACAGTTTGTTTTTAATGATCTGCTTTAATATAATAATTGTATTCTTTTAAATCATGTGTCAGTACTGTCCTCAGTGAAAAAAAACCGGATACGATTAATACTAAACTCTGCGAAAATATTACCTACTAGCTTCCATTGCTTCAGTACTATACTTAAAGACAATATCAACAGCTAGCGTCAGTAAACTCCTGAACGGTTAATTAAATTAATTAGGTCACTTCCTTCATACGCGAAAGGGACAATATATTCATAAATTGTGATATTTAATATTAAACGGAATCTCACCAGTGTGTATGTGTACGCATAGTTGTCTTTTCGTTTACCCTACCTTTATGCTTTTTTCTAAATGAGAGCTTTAGTTGACCGTTAATTATTAGGGCAAGGTACTGTGAAACGTGTGCCCTCCTTCGATGGAGATTTTAAGCCGTTGAACAGTCCCATGTACAGGATGTATTTGCTCATTATAGATCTTGATGAAATTATGTGTTACTCAGTGACGCACAATACACGTAGAGCTTTCCTTGGAAACGACATTGTCATGATAATTGGAGTTGAGTGCAGTATCAAAAATTAGGAACTGACTGGGTCAGCACCTCTCCCCCTAATCTGAAAATGATGGGCAGATAATGTCCCTCTCCATCCTCATACATAAGATGGTACTAACGCTATCTGTTGATATTGCCCCTAAAGACAGTACTAACGCCAGCTGTTGATATAACCCCTTAGGATAGTCCTAAACCTAGCTGCTGATATTGCCCCTTAGAACATTTATAACGCTAACTGTTGTTATTGACCCTGAGGATAGTACTAATTCTAGGTGTTGATATTGCCCCTTATGATATTATTAAGCCATTGATATTGCCCCTTGGGACAGTACTAAACGTAGCTATGATGTTGTCTCTAAGAACAGTAATAACGCTAGCTGTTGATATGGCCCCTGAGGACTTTACTATCGATAGCTGCTGATATTGCTCTAGGACCAGTACTAAAACTAGCTGTTCATATGGCCCCAGCGGACAGTACTAACGTCAGCTGTTGATATTGCCCCTTAAGATAGAACTAACCCTAGCTGTTGATATTGCCCCTGAGGACAGTAATAAACCCAGCTGTTGATATAGCCCCTGACCCAGAGGACAGTACTAACACCAGCTGTTGATATTGGCCCTTAGGACAGTACTATCGCTAGCTGTTGATATTGCCCCTTGGGACGGTACTAAAACTAGCTGTTGATATGGCCCCAGAGGACAGTACTAACGCCAGCTGATATTGCCCTGTATAACCTTAGCTGTTGATAATGCACCTTAGAACATTAGTAACGCTAGATGTTGATATGGCCGTTAGAACAGTAATTACCTAGCTGTTGATATGGCCCCTGAGGATAGTACTAATTCTAGCTGTTGATATTGCCCCTAAGAACAGTAATAACGCTAGCTGTTGATATGGTCCCTGAGGACTTTACTATCGATAGCTGCTGATATTGCCCTAGGGCCAGTACTAAAACTAGCTGTTCATATGGCCCCAGAGGACAGTACTAACGTCAGCTGTTGATATTGCCCCTTAAGATAGAACTAACCCTAGCTGTTGATATTGCCCCTGAGGACAGTAATACACCTAGCTGTTGATATAGCCCCTGAGGACAGTACTAACACCAGCTGTTGATATTGGCCCTTAGGACAGTACTATCGCTAGCTGTTGATATTGCCCTTAAGGACAGTACTAACGCCAGCTGTTGATATTGACCGGTAGGACAGTACTATCGCTAGCTGCTGATATTGCCCCTTAGGACAGTACTAAAACTGTAGTTGATATGGACCCAGAGGACAGTACTAATGCTGGCTGTTGTTATTGCCACTGAGGACAATACCAACGCAGGCAGTTGATATTGCTATTGAAGACAGTACTAAAGCCAACTGCTGATATTGCCCCTAAGGACGGTACAGACGCCAGCTATTGATATTGACCGATAGGACAGTACTATCGCTAGCTGTTGATACTGCCCCTATGGACATTACTAAAACTAGCTGTTGATATGGCCACAGAGGACAGTACTAACGTCAGCTGTTGATATTGTCCCTTAAGATAGAACTAACCCTAGCTGTTGATATTGCCCCTTGGGACAGTAATACACCTAGCTGTTGATATAGCACCTGAGGGCACTACTAACGCCAGCTGTTGATATTGGCCCTTAGGACAGTACTATCGCTAGCTGTTGATACTGCCCCTAGAAACGGTACTAAAATAAGCTGTTGATATTGCACCAGAGGGCAATACTAAACCCAGCTGTGTATATGGCCTCTGAGGACAGTACTAACGCCAACTGCTGATATTGCCCCTAAGGACAGTACTAAAACTAGCAGTTGATATTGCCCCTTAGCATAGTACTATCGCTAGATGTCGATAACATCCCTATGGATGTTCAAACGCTGGCTGTTGATATTTCCCCAGAGGTCAGTTCTTATGCTAGCTGTTGATATGGCCCCTGATAGACATCTAGATATTTTGTAGTTATCTAGATAAACCGTTAAAAATATCTAGATAGTTATGTAGCTACCTAGTGACAAAAATAGAATACCACCATTCTGATGATAATTAAATAACTCGTGTATTTATAAAGCACAAATACAATTATTCACTTGTGTACGTAATACGGTTGATGAGTACATGCACCGCACTTGGACCACATGTGTCCCTAATATGTTTTTTTCCAATGAATTAGACACGTGTCCTTAATTCGACCGAATTACATTACGCGGTCCGAGTATTAACTTTTATACCCATCTAACCCCGTCTCCAAGAAGTGAAAACGGGGTTGGCTGGGGTATGGAATAAAACCTTAATTTTGGCTTTAAAAAAGTGTATATTGTAAAATTAAAACATTTAATAGGTAATTGTAAACAGGTTATTGCGTTATTTCAGTAAAACATGTTTTTAAACGTGTTTTATTGTCAAAAATATCCGTTATAAAATCCTGCTAATATAAGCTTTCCCATCGCTTAATGGTATTAAGGCGGGACCACGTAATGAGGGACACGTGTGCGTAATTCGGTCTGGCTCAAATACGGTTCCACAGACCACTTTGTATAGCACTGATCATGGGAGGTATTTTACCTTTGATTTTCAATATATGTTTGCATATATAGGCCTTGAGCCAGGACCCAAAATTTTCGATATTGTTACCAACTCAAGGGACAAATTATACCATCACTTTTTGAAAAGAGCAATGTATATAGATTACATTTTTCCATGATAGCAATCTGGAACAGGTAGCTTATATATAAAAAAATCGAACATTAATAGGTTATCATTGTAGCACTTTCATATAAGTTTTTGATGTTCATTTTTGAATGTCATGCTTGTGTGAATAATTATTGATGTACTTTTTAAAGATGTGCTTAAGTTTACAATTCATTGAGTTACATAAAGCGTAGATAAGCTCTTTTTTAGCACTGAAATCAGTTTAAAATCTCTATTTTGCTTCAAATTAGAAGTCAATTTAGCCCACCCACTATTGACACATTTTTATGCATTTAGTTTAGTTAATATTTTTTACAATATATGTGTAAACTTGTAAGAATCAGTAATTTACAACCTTTCTACATGATTTAAATAATATAATATGAATAAAGGATTGTTATGATATATTCATGAAATGAAGTACTAAGCAATGTTCATGGCATTGCACATATGTGTTCAGTAAGCCTGATAAGTTGAGACATATGCCAAACTGGAAGTATAAGTAACTGCAACATAAAAAGTATTAGCATGTTCTGATACACACATTTATTGCACAGACGACACATAGTCCAAAGAATTCTAGATAAAGGAAATGTGCGGTTTAATGTGGGTTTTTTAACAAAAGTCTTTTTTAGGTGTATGCGTCATGGCAATACTTATTATGATTACACATTTGGATTATGTATTACACATAAATACATGAACTAAACATTGCAAAATCTTAAAAGTTATTTTAATACTTTTTAATTACAATTTATGCATATTTTAAGGATTTTTACAACCGAATTACCCCACCCATATACAACACAATGAATAATTCTGCATATGACACGTAAAAATAGTAATATATGCATTTGCACGAACCATTTTTGTGTTACTGAAAAAAGAATAGACGAAGATGAATTGATTTGAATTGGGGTTTTACGGCGCACCAACACAAACATGTTATATGGCGCCAACAGGAATGAACATTCGACCCAGCTCACTCTTCATTAACATCTAGATAAAAATTTCTTGCCTGCAGAACTTCAGAGTTGCTGGAAATTCTCAGGTAAACACTCCATTTTTCGATGGAGCCACGATCAATGCCACCACTGAAGTAGCACCTGAAACAATATATTCTTGCCCGGGAACCACATGGCGTCGACGAAGAAATACCTTTCTTCAGGCCAGAAAAAAGGTATGCTATAAAGCAATAGGCTATTTTATATGATCAGCTTTAATATAATAATGATCAGATTTAATATAATAATTGTATTGTTTTAAATCATATGACAATACTGTCCTCAGGGCAAAAAAAAGGATACAGTCAGTACTAAACTCTGCAATACTATCACCTGCTAGCTTCCATCGCTCATTACTGTGCTCTAGGACAATATCAAGAGATAGCGTCAGTAAAGTTCTTAATGACAAACTAAATTACTTCGGTCACTTCCTTGATACTCGAAAGTGACGATATATTCATAACCTGTGATATTTAATCTTAAACAGTTTCTCACCAGTGTGTATGCCGCAAATGAAATCCGAGAGTGATGGGCAGAGTATTCTACCCCCGACCCTTACTCCCCCCCACCCCACCCCCACCCGCATTCACCCACCCTTCCCGAAAAGATTGCTCAATTTATGTGTTGAACACCTGTACATGTGAACATGCTTGGATAATATCACTAAGAATATAACAAGAGTATTCCGCAAGTCACAATATTTAAGTTAGAAATAAAATGCTTGTATGCAAACATAAACCTGCTGGTAGTTTATAAAGCCAGAAGAAGGTAGGGCAATTAAGCGGCAGTTTGTTTTAATGATCTGTTTTAATATAATAATTGTATTCTTTTAACTCATGTGTCAGTACTGTCCTCAGTGAAAGAAAATCGGATACGGTTAATACTAAACTCTGCGAAAATATCACCTACTAGTTTCCATTGCTTCAGTACTGTACTTAAAGACAATATCAACAGCTAGCGTCAGTAAACTCCTGAACGGTTAATTAAACTAATTAGGTCACTTCCTTGATACGCGAAAGGGACAATATATTCATAAATTGTGTTATTTAATATTAAACGGTTTCTCACCAGTATGTATGTGTATGCATAGTTGTCTTTTCGTTTATCCTACCTTTATGTTTTTTTCTAAATGAGAGCTTTAGTTGACCGTTAATTATTAGGGCAAGGTACTGTGAAACGTGTTCCCTCATTCGATGGAGATTTTAAGCCGTTGAACAGTCCCATGAGCTCATTATAGATCTTGATGAAATTATGTATTACTCAGTGACGCAAAATACACGTAGAGCTTTCCTTGGAAACGACGTTGTCATGATAATTGGATTTGAGTACGTGCAGTATCAAAAATTAGGAACTGACTGGGTCAGCACCTCTCCCCCTAATCTGAAAAGGATGGGCAGAGTATGCCCCTCTCCATCCTCATATACCCTGCATGAATATTTTGCTTATATTACGTGTTGATTCCCAATGCACGTGTACGTGGTTTGTGATAAGGTAACAAATTATTCGTGAATTCACATGTACTTAAGAAATCATGTTCTTCCAAATAAACCTATATTATAGAAGAAAGAGGTTATAATTAAGCTAAATGACTCTTTTGTTTTTAAAAACAGTAAGTGATATTGTCTAGGCGATGTGAGAGTTGTCTCTAGCATCCGTTACGTATAATTATGTTAAACAGTAGGCGATTGTGTCAATTCATGCAGGAGAAAAGCCAACTAAGTCACATGTATTACGTTTTTCTTTCGTTAAATGATAGAATATATTATTTCTCCTTTATATTCATATTTATCGGCTTATATAGCAGTTGATTCCAATGCACTAGTATCTTCTAACTAGGAAGTAGTAACTTCGTTGGAAATACGAATTAGCTTCACACACGTCAAAAAGGGCATACACATACATATCCACGATTAATGGGTAATGGGTAGTACAATAAGAAAACAAGTTCTTATCAAGCATTATTTAGTACATAAAACCATGGACATATATACTCATATCCATGCTAATCAGAAAATGGTATTTCACCTGTATACACATATACATCGGGTGGTATAGGAGTCAATTAGGCAGAAATAACTTATACTTTACTAAAATGAGTAACTAGTGCTATGCGGAAACTTAAAGGACAGTATATACATCTCTCTCATCACCTAGACATTATTACTAAATATTTTTAATCGAAAAATAACTGAATATCTTAACTTTTGTCGCTTATACGGCTTCTCCTCTGTATGTATACTCAAATTTGACTACTGTTTTAAAAAGAAATTAACGGATGACAGAGCCATCCTATTTCTTTTGTAAACTGATATGCATCGTCTGGTACAGGAGGGAATTATGCACTAATACCTTCTACTGAACTAAATTCGGTATACAGAAATTTATTTTTAAACAGTAGGTGAAAATGATTATTCATTAAATGCGTCAAATTCAATACGCAATATGTGACCTGTACGCATTATGTGATAATACCATCACACAATGCATTGTCATGGTCGACGCATGTATGCGACTGCTGCGTTATGTAACTTAAAATAGTATGAGAGTAGACCTTTGGAAACGACAGAACACGATACATATGCAATATTGCTGTCTCAGTTTGATTGTTCATGGACAGTAGTGAAATATGCTAGCTACCGCTCACTCACCCTAGTGCCGGGTATAGCAGAACTTAATATTCATAAAACAATAGTATATACCGTCCCAGTATCTAACACAACTGTATGCCCCGAAGAGAAAAATAAACAAGATGGAATTTAGTTGCTCCAGAGGTAATGAAGCCTGCGTATCAAAAATAACAGCCGAAAGACTCAATTAAAAAGCAGACAACATATCCTATGAGTGGTTAAACAGTACCCATAGCCTTTTATCGACCGGAGTAGTGGGACCACCGAATCGAAAATTAAGTATAGAAAACAAAAGCAATTGCAAATGTACCAGCGATATCTAAATATAAATATCGGGCTCAAATCTCCAAAGATCAAATAAATAACATTGTGTCAGACCCGTAACTACGCTGAGACATAGAAGCACGCACGCACGCACTTACGCACGGACGCACTTACGCATGCACTCACGCACGCACGCACGCAAACACACACACACCCACACACACACACGCGCGCGCACATACACACATACACACACACATACATACTTTCACACATACATACTTTCATATATACATACATAAAGATAAAAAAAACTAAATAAATAATTAAATACAACATTCATGTTTAATCACAATGTTATTGATTCTTGAACCAGAGACTACTTTTTCTGTAATCGGGAAAGTAATGAGACATTGCTTCTAATAAACAATTAATGAATTATATCTCTATAAGTGAAAGGCAACATATAACTGTAGTAGGACATATATAATAGCACCAAGCATCACACATACCAATGATACCAACATAAGGAAATGAAGACATTCTTAACCGATAGTTTAAACTAGTTCATTTAATGATACTAGTATTAGACCGTGAGCCATACACTTTTTTGTTACCATCTCAAGGGACAAATTCTTACTAGTACCACCATGTTATTGAGTACCTTGTAGATAAACAAAAAATCCATGATAGCAGTGTGAACAGTGTAACTGATTCCTGTTATTACAGTTATCTCCCCCTTTTAAGCAAAACTCTTGTTTCTTTAAAAAATATCGTTTCGCTGAAATTAGAAGAGCTACAGGTCTAATATTTTGCATGTATTATACATTTAGGGTCCTCCACGAAGTATTTATAAAATAGCGACCCCAGGGTCAAATATGGCCCAGCCCCGGGGGTAACATTTTTTCATACAGTTATATAGGAAATCTTTAAAAAATAAATGATTTACTCTAAAACTGTAAGAGCTAGAGGTCCCATATTATGCATGAAGCATAAGCTTATGATCCACTAGCACGTTTGTTAAAATGTTGACCCTGGGGTCATAACTGGCTCCGCCCCATGGGTCACTTTTGTTCAAATCGTGACTCTGTGTCCAACTATGGCCCAGTTCTGGGGTTAAAGTTTTACAAAGAGTTATATAGGAAAGTCCATAAAAATATTCTTTTTTTCTGATGCTACAAGAGCTAGAGGTCTAATACGATGAATGTAGCATAAGAGTATCGATATCTACCAATTTATTTTGTTAAAATGGTGATCTTATGGTCAAATTTCGCCCGGTCCCGTGGGGTCACATATTTACATAGAGTTATGTAGGAACGTCTATAAACATCTTCTCTGAAACGACAAGAGCTAGAGGTGTTATAAGCTACATGTAGCTTAAGATTATTGTCCTGTACCAAATAATTTAAATGGTGTCCCTTGAATCAAGCCTGGAATCAAATTTTGCCCTGTCCCGGGGTTCACACTATAACATTGAATTATATAGGAAAACATATTCAAACAGCTTCTCTGATACTTCAAAAGCTAAATAATAGTTCGCATGCACCATAAGCTTATAATCCTCTACCTAGTTTGTTCAAATGGCGACAATGGGGTCAAATATGGCCTCTACGGGGGTCACAGTTTCACAGATTTATATAAAGAAATTGTTGTTGTTTCTTAAAACATTAGAGCACTTTGAGACAAGGCGAGTGGGTCTCTTATTTATGGTTTGAAGTTGTACACTTTTCATAAAATCATTTGAAGCGAACTGAAATATACAGAGAATGTGACTTTTGATAAGGTATTCCATTATGAAGACCTAACCATGTTTACAAATCGCATATTGAATAAATCCACGAACTAAAATCACAAAGCAGACCACTGCATTTTCAACAAATTGCAAAAAAAAACAGAAAGAAAAAGAAAAGGCATTTTACGGTTTAACTGTCGATTTTTAGGTGTTTCTTAATTGTCCTGTGTTATCCCAAGGCATCAATTGCCAAGTTTATCAAAACAGCAATGAGCTGGGCATATATAAGGCTTGCAGGCATATTGCAACTCGAATACATGAACTTGGTGCTAACTTGCTAGATAAGAGAGACCGTTGTGAACCCAGCTTCTTGGATATAACCTTTATGAAGGATTAACATGTTAGTTGTATGTACTTTAATGCAGTCATACTGCTTGATCGCATACAGCCTGTTGATGCAGTGGATAGCACGGGGGACTTTAAATTCAGAGGACCCTGGTTCAAGCCTCACCGGAGCTAGTAAATTTTGTCGGTGTGTTCTCGGATTGGGACGTAAACCAGGCGATCCCGTGTATCGCTTGTTTTTTTCTCTCATCATGTTAAAGAAACATAGGTGTCTATTCGTCAGTAGGACAGGTTCCTAAATGCCTATATAATATATCCACCTCCCCCCCCCCCCACGCCCAACCCCCCCCCCCCCACTCCCTGCCCCCACACACACTCCCTCTCTCTCTTCATTGGCAATACACCTTCTTTTTTAGGTAATTATCATTCCACTTGCACTTGCATGCGCAAAAGTAGGATTAATGCTTACTATCCTAGGTTAATTCCATACTCTAAATCAAGTACGGAGGACATCATAACGTATGTTTAGATACATATCCTAAGCAGGTGATATTGTAACAACTGCACCATTACTAACAAATAGCAGGTGCTACTTCAGCGGCGGCATTGATCGTGGCTCCAGCGAAAAACGGAGAGTTTACTACAGAATTTGCAGCAACTCTGAAGTTCTGCAGGCAAGAAGGTTCTGGGCACATTGTGCAAATTTTTATCTAGATGTTAAGGAAGAGTGAGCCGGGTCGAATGTTCATTCCTGTTGGCGCCATATAACATGTTTGTGTTGGTGCGCCGTAAAACCCCAATTCAAATCAATTCATCTTCGTCTATCCTTTTTTCAGTAACACAAAAATGGTTCGTGCAAATGCATATATTACTATTTTTACGTGTCATATGCAGAATTCTTCATTGTGTTGTATATGGGTGGGGTAATTCAGGTGTAAAAATACATAAAATATGCATAAATTGTAATTAAAAAGTATTAAAATAACTTTTAAGATTTTGCGTTGCAATATGCAATGTTTAATTCATGTATTTATGTGTAATACATAATCCAAATGTGTAATCATAATAAGTATTGCCATGACGCATACACCTAAAAAAGACTTTTGTTAAAAAAACACGTTAAACCGCACATTTCCTTTATCTAGAATTCTTTGGACTATGTGTCGTCTGTGCAATATATGTGTGTATCAGAACATGTTAATACTATTTATGTTGCAGTTACTTATACTTCCAGTTTGGCATATGTCTCAACTTATCAGGCTTACTGAACACATATGTACAATGCCATGAACATTGCTTAGTACTTCATTTCATCAATATATCATAACAATCCCTTATTCATATTATATTATTTAAATCATGTAGAAAGGTTGTAAATTACTGATTCTTACAAGTTTACACATATATTGTAAAAAATATTAACTAATCTAAATGCATAAAAATGTGTCAATAGTGGGTGGGGTAAATTGACTTCTAATTTGAAGCAAAATAGAGATTTTAAACTGAATTCAGTGCTTAAAAAGAGCTTATTTACGCTTTATGTAACTCAATGAATTGTAAACTTAAGCACATCTTTAAAAAGTACATCAATAATTATTCACACAAGCATGACATTCAAAAATGAACATCAAAAACTTATATGAAAGTGCTACAATGATAACCTATTAATGTTCGATTTTTTTTATATAAGCTACCTGTTCCAGATTGCTATCATGGAAAAATGTAATACATTGCTCTTTTCAAAAAGTGATGGTATAATTTGTCCCTTGAGTTGGTAACAATATCGAAAATTTTGGGTCCTGGCTCAAGGCCTATATATGCAAACATATATTGAAAATCAAAGGTAATATACCTCCCATGATCAGTGCTATACAAAGTGGTCTGTGGAACCGTATTTGAGCCAGACCGAATTACGCACACGTGTCCCTCATTACGTGGTCCCGCCTTAATACCATTAAGCGATGGGAAAGCTTATATTAGCAGGATTTTATAACGGATATTTTTGACAATAAAACACGTTTAAAAACATGTTTTACTGAAATAACGCAATAACCTGTTTACAATTACCTATTAAATGTTTTAATTTTACAATATACACTTTTTTAAAGCCAAAATTAAGGTTTTATTCCATACCCCAGCCAACCCCGTTTTCACTTCTTGGAGACGGGGTTAGATGGGTATAAAAGTTAATACTCGGACCGCGTAATGTAATTCGGTCGAATTAAGGACACGTGTCTAATTCATTGGAAAAAACATATTAGGGACACTTGTAGTGGTGTCCTCATGGGCAATATCAACAGCTGACGTAAGAACTGACCTCACGGGAATATCAACAGCCAGCGTTTAAACATCCATAGGGATATTATCGAAATCTAGCGATAGTACTATCCTAAGGGGCAATATCAACAGCTAGCGTTAGTACTGTCCTCTGTGGCCATATCAACAGCTAGTTTTAGTACCATCCATAGGGGCAGTATCAACAGCCATCGGTCAATATCAACAGCTGGCGATTGTACCGTCCTTAGGGGCAATATCAGCAGTTGGTGTTAGTACTGTCTTCAGAGGCCATATACACAGCTAGGTGTAGTATTGTCCTCTGGGGCCATATCAACAGCTAATTTTAGTACCGTTCCTAGGGGCAGTATCAACAGCTAGCGATAGTACTGTCCTAAGGGCCAATATCAACAGCCATCGATAACACTGTCCTAAGGGGAAATATCAACAGCTATCGATAACACTGTTATCAGGGGCCATATCAACAGCTATCGATAACACTGTCCTCAGGGTCAATATCAACAGCTATCGATAACACTGTCCTCAGGGGCAATATCAACAGCTATCGATAACACTGTCCTCAGGGGCTATATTAACAGCTATCGATAACACTGTCCTAAGGGGCAATATCAACAGCTACCGATATCACTGTCCTAAGGGGCAATATCAACAGCTATCGATAACACTGTCCTCAGGGGCAATATCAACAGCTATCGATAACACTGTCCTCAGGGGCTATTTCAACAGCTATCGATAACACTGTCCTGAGGGGCCATATCAACAGCTATCGATAACACTATCCTCAGGGGCTATATCAACAGCTATCGATAACACTGTCCTTAAGGGTCATATCAACAGCTATCGATAACACTGTTCTCAGGGGCAATATCAACAGCTATCGATAACACTGTCCTAAGGGGCAATATCAACAGCTATCGATAACACTGTCCTCAGGGGCTATATCAACAGCTATTGATAGCACTGTCCTAAGGGGCCATATCAACAGCTAGCGATAACACTGTCCTCAGGGGCCATATCAACAGCTATCGATAACACTGTCCTCAGGGGCCATATCAACAGCTATCGATAACACTCTCCTCAGGGTCAATATCAACAGCTATCGATAACACTGTCCTTAAGGGTCATATCAACAGCTATCGATAACACTGTTCTCAGGGGCAATATCAACAGCTATCGATAACACTGTCCTAAGGGGCAATATCAACAGCTATCGATAACACTGTCCTCAGGGGCTATATCAACAGCTATTGATAGCACTGTCCTAAGGGGCCATATCAACAGCTAGCGATAACACTGTCCTCAGGGGCCATATCAACAGCTATCGATAACACTGTCCTCAGGGGCCATATCAACAGCTATCGATAACACTCTCCTCAGGGTCAATATCAACAGCTATCGATAACACTGTCCTCAGGGTCAATATCAACAGCTATCGATAACACTGTCCTCAGGGGCAATATCAACAGCTATCGATAACACTGTCCTCAGGGGCCATATCATTAGCTATCGATAACACTGTCCTTAGGGGCCATATCAACAGCTATCGAAAACACTGTCCTCAGGGGCCATATCAACAGCTATCGATAACACTGTCGTCAGGGTCAATATCAACAGCTATCGATAACACTGTCCTAAGGGGCAATATCAACAGCTATCGATAACACTGTCCTCAGGGTCAATATCAACAGCTATCGATAACACTGTCCTCAGGGGACATATCAACAGCGATCGAGAACACTGTCCTCAGGGTCAATATCAACAGCTATCGATAACACTGTCCTCAGGGGCTATATCAACAGCTATCGATAACACTGTCCTAAGGGGCAATATCAACAGCTATCGATAACACTGTCGTAAGGGGCAATATCAACAGCTATCGATAACACTGTCCTCAGGGGCCATATCAACAGCCATCGATAAAACTGTCCTAAGGGGAAATATCAACAGCTATCGATAACACTATCATCAGGGGCCATATCAACAGCTATCGATAACACTGTCGTCAGGGTCAATATCAACAGCTATCGATAACACTGTCCTAAGGGGCAATATCAACAGCTATCGATAACACTGTCCTCAGGGTCAATATCAACAGCTATCGATAACACTGTCCTCAGGGGACATATCAACAGCGATCGAGAACACTGTCCTCAGGGTCAATATCAACAGCTATCGATAACACTGTCCTCAGGGGCTATATCAACAGCTATCGATAACACTGTCCTAAGGGGCAATATCAACAGCTATCGATAACACTGTCGTAAGGGGCAATATCAACAGCTATCGATAACACTGTCCTCAGGGGCCATATCAACAGCCATCGATAATACTGTCCTAAGGGGAAATATCAACAGCTATCGATAACACTATCATCAGGGGCTATATCAACAGCTATCGATAACACTGTCCTTAAGGGTCATATCAACAGCTATCGATAACACTGTCCATAGGGGCCATATCAACAGCTAGCGATAACACTGTCCTAAGTGGCTATATCAACAGCTATCGATAACACTGTCCTCAGGGTCAATATCAACAGCTATCGATAACACTGTCCTCAGGGGCCATATCAACAGCTATCGATAACACTGTCCTCAGGGGCCATATCAACAGCTATCGATAACACTGTCCTCAGGGGCCATATCAACAGCTATCGATAACACTGTCGTCAGGGTCAATATCAATAGCTATCGATAATACTGTCCTCAGGGGCCATATCAACAGCCATCGATAACACTGTCCTAAGGGGAAATATCAACAGCTATCGATAACACTGTCCTCAGGGGCTATATCAACAGCTATCGATAACACTGTTCTCAGGGGCCATATCAACAGCTATCGATAACACTCTCCTCAGGGTCAATATCAACAGCTATCGATAACACTGTCCTCAGGGGCAATATCAACAGCTATCGATAACACTGTCCTCAGGGGCTATTTCAACAGCTATCGATAACACTGTCCTGAGGGGCCATATCAACAGCTATCGATAACACTATCCTCAGGGGCTATATCAACAGCTATCGATAACACTGTCCTTAAGGGTCATATCAACAGCTATCGATAACACTGTTCTCAGGGGCCATATCAACAGCTATCGATAACACTGTCCTAAGGGGCAATATCAACAGCTATCGATAACACTGTCCTCAGGGGCTATATCAACAGCTATTGATAGCACTGTCCTAAGGGGCCATATCAACAGCTAGCGATAACACTGTCCTCAGGGGCCATATCAACAGCTATCGATAACACTGTCCTCAGGGTCAATATCAACAGCTATCGATAACACTGTCCTCAGGGGCAATATCAACAGCTATCGATAACACTGTCCTCAGGGGCTATTTCAACAGCTATCGATAACACTGTCCTGAGGGGCCATATCAACAGCTATCGATAACACCATCCTCAGGGGCTATATCAACAGCTATAGATAACACTGTCCTTAAGGGTCATATCAACAGCTATCGATAACACTGTCCTCAGGGGCAATATCAACAGCTATCGATAACACTGTCCTAAGGGGCAATATCAACAGCTATCGATAACACTGTCCTCAGGGGCTATATCAACAGCTATCGATAACACTGTCGTCAGGGGCCATATCAACAGCTATCGATAACACTGTCCTCAGGGTCAATATCAACAGCTATCGATAACACTGTCCTAAGGGGCCATATCAACAGCTATCGATAACACTCTCCTCAGGGTCAATATCAACAGCTATCGATAACACTGTCCTCAGGGTCAATATCAACAGCTATCGATAACACTGTCCTCAGTGGCAATATCAACAGCTATCGATAACACTGTCCTCAGGGGCCATATCATTAGCTATCGATAACACTGTCCTTAGGGGCCATATCAACAGCTATCGAAAACACTGTCCTCAGGGGCCATATCAACAGCTATCGATAACACTGTCGTCAGGGTCAATATCAACAGCTATCGATAACACTGTCCTAAGGGGCAATATCAACAGCTATCGATAACACTGTCCTCAGGGTCAATATCAACAGCTATCGATAACACTGTCCTCAGGGGCCATATCAACAGCTATCGAGAACACTGTCCTCAGGGTCAATATCAACAGCTATCGATAACACTGTCCTCAGGGGCTATATCAACAGCTATCGAGAACACTGTCCTGAGGGTCAATATCAACAGCTATCGATAATACTGTCCTCAGGGGCCATATCAACAGCTATCGATAACACTGTCCTAAGGGGCAATATCAACAGCTATCGATAACACTGTCCTCAGGGGCCATATCAACAGCTATCGATAATACTGTCCTAAGGGGAAATATCAACAGCTATCGATAACACTGACCTCAGGGGCTATATCAACAGCTATCGATAACACTGTCCTGAGGGGCCATATCAACAGCTATCGATAACACTATCATCAGGGGCTATATCAACAGCTATCAATAACACTGTCCTTAAGGGTCATATCAACAGCTATCGATAACACTGTCCTCAGGGGCAATATCAACAGCTATCGATAACACTGTCCTAAGGGGCAATATCAACAGCTATCGACAACACTGTCCTCAGGGGCTATATCAACAGCTATCGATAACACTGTCCTCAGGGGCCATATCAACAGCTATCGATAACACTGTCCTCAGGGTCAATATCAACAGCTATCGATAACACTGTCCTAAGGGGCCATATCAACAGCTATCGATAACACTGTCCATAGGGGCCATATCAACAGCTAGCGATAACACTGTCCTAAGTGGCTATATCAACAGCTATCGATAACACTGTCCTCAGGGTCAATATCAACAGCTATCGATAACACTGTCCTCAGGGGCCATATCAACAGCTATCGATAACACTGTCCTCAGGGGCCATATCAAAAGCTATCGATAACACTGTCCTCAGGGGCCATATCAACAGCTATCGATAACACTGTCGTCAGGGTCAATATCAATAGCTATCGATAATACTGTCCTCAGGGGCCATATCAACAGCCATCGATAACACTGTCCTAAGGGGAAATATCAACAGCTATCGATAACACTGTCCTCAGGGGCTATATCAACAGCTATCGAAAACACTGTTCTCAGGGGCCATATCAACAGCTATCGATAACACTCTCCTCAGGGTCAATATCAACAGCTATCGATAACACTGTCCTCAGGGGCAATATCAACAGCTATCGATAACACTGTCCTCAGGGGCTATTTCAACAGCTATCGATAACACTGTCCTGAGGGGCCATATCAACAGCTATCGATAACACCATCCTCAGGGGCTATATCAACAGCTATCGATAACACTGTCCTTAAGGGTCATATCAACAGCTATCGATAACACTGTCCTCAGGGGCAATATCAACAGCTATCGATAACACTGTCCTAAGGGGCAATATCAACAGCTATCGATAACACTGTCCTCAGGGGCTATATCAACAGCTATCGATAACACTGTCGTCAGGGGCCATATCAACAGCTATCGATAACACTGTCCTCAGGGTCAATATCAACAGCTATCGATAACACTGTCCTAAGGGGCAATATCAACAGCTATTGATAACACTGTCCTAAGGGGCCATATCAACAGCTAGCGATAACACTGTCCTAAGGGGCTATATCAACAGCTATCGATAACACTGTCCTCAGGGTCAATATCAACAGCTATCGATAACACTGTCCTCAGGGGCCATATCAACAGCTATCGATAACACTGTCCTCAGGGGCCATATCAACAGCTATCGATAACACTGTCCTCAGGGGCCATATCAACAGCTATCGATAACACTGTCCTCAGGGTCAATATCAACAGCTATCGATAACACTGTCCTAAGGGGCAATTTCAACAGCTATCGATATCACTGTCCTAAGGGGCAATATCAACAGCTATCGATAACACTGTCCTCAGGGGCAATATCAACAGCTATCGATAACACTGTCCTCAGGGGCAATATCAACAGATATCGATAACACTGTCCTAAGGGGCAATATCAACAGCCATCGATAACACTGTCCTAAGGGGCAATATCAACAGCTATCGATAACACTGTCCTAAGGGGCAATATCAACATCTATCGATAACACTGTCCTCAGGGGCCATATCAACAGCCATCGATAACACTGTCCTAAGGGGAAATATCAACAGCTATCGATAACACTGTCCTCAGGGGCCATATCAACAGCTATTGATAACACTGTCCTCAGGGTCAATATCAACAGCTATCGATAACACTGTCATCAGGTGCAATATCAACAGCTATCGATAACACTGTCCTAAAGGGCAATATCAACAGCTATCGATAACACTGTCCTCAGGGGCTATATCAACAGCTATCGATAACACTGTCCTCAGGGGCCATATCAACAGCTATCGATAACACTGTCCTCGGGGTCAATATCAACAGCTATCGATACCACTGTCCTCAGGGGCTATATCAACAGCTATCGATAACACTGTCCTCAGGGGCAATATCAACAGCTATCGATAACACTGTCCTCATGGGCTATATTAACAGCTATCGAAATCACTGTCCTAAGGGGCCATATCAACAGCTATGATTATTACTGTCCTCAAGATCAACAGCCTGCGTTAGTATGGTCCTCAGTTGCAATATCAACAGCAACCGTTAGTACTGTCCTGAAGTGCAATACCAACAACTAGCGTAAGTACTGTCCTCAGTGGCAATATCAACAGTTAGCGTTAGTACTGTCCTAATGTGCATTATCAACAGCCTGCGTTAGTATGGTGCTCAGTGTCAATATCAACAGCCAGCGTTAATAATGTCCTCAGGGGCACTATCAAACGCTAGCGTTCGAACTATCCTTAGGAGCAGTGTCAACAGCTAGTCAGTAACTTGCACAGGTATCAACAGCTAGCATATGTACTGTCCATATCGAAACAAACAGCTAGTGTTTTTAACATCCACATGTGCACTATCATCAGCCTTTGTTTTAACCACCATAGAGATACTATCAACAGCCAGCGTTAGGCAACATCAATGGGTAACATTAGTACTGTCCTCACATCCAGCGTTAGTACTGCCGTCATTGGCAATATCAACAGCCAGCGTTAATACTCGCCCAAGGGGCAATATCAGTACAGTGAGCGTTAGTAGTGTCCTAAGGGGAATATAGACATCTAGCGTTAGTATTTGCCTCATTGACAATATCAACAGCCAGAGTAAGTACTGTCCTCATGGACACTATTAACAGCCAGCGTTATTAATGTCCTCAGGGGAAGTATAAACAGCCAGCGTTAGTATTGTTCTTAGGGGCAATATCAACAGCCACCGTTAGTACTGTCCTAAGGGGCAACATCAATATCCAGTGTGAGTAATGTCCACAGGGTCAAAATCAACAGCTATCGTTAGTACTGTTCTCAGGGGCAATATCAACAGCTGACGTTAGTACAGTCCTTAATGGGCAATATCAACAGCCAGCGTAAGTAATGTCCTCAGGGACAATATCAACAGCCCGCGTTAGTATTGTCCTCAGTGTCAAAATCAATAGCCAGAGATAGCGTTAGTACTGTCCCCAGGGTCAATATCAACAGCTAGCGTTAATTTTGTCCTCATGGAAAATATCAACAGCTAGCTTTAACACTGTCCTCATTGGCAATATCAATAGCCACTTATATTACTGCCCTAAAGGGAAATATCAACAGGTAGCGTTTATACTGTCTTCTTGGCCAATTTCAGCATATAGCGTTAGTACCGCTTTCCAGAGGCAATATCAACTGCTACCGTAAGTACCGTCCTCAGAGGCAATATCAGCAGCTAGCGTTAGTACTGTCCTCAAAGGCAATATCAACTGCCTGCGTTGGTATTGTCCTCAAGGGCAATATCAACAGCCAGCGTTTGTATTGTCCTAAGTGTAATACCAACAGTTATGGTTAGTAATGTCCTCGGGGGCGTTATCAAGAGCTAGCTGTAGAACTACAATATCAACAGCTATTGTCTTTAACATCCACATAAACAATATCAACAGCCAGCGTCTTATAGGGATACTATCAACAGCTACAGTTAGTACCGCCCATAAGTCAATATCAACAGGTAGCGTTAGTCCTGTCCTCAGGGGCAATGTCAACAGCTAGCGTTAGTACTGTCCTCAGAGGCAATATCAACAGCTAGCGTTAGTACTGTCCTCAGGGGCAATATCGCCGGCTAGCGTTAGTGCTGTCCTAAAACGAATACAGTCAGTACTACTAAACTCTACGAAAATATCACCTACTGGCTTCCATGGCTTTTGTACTTTCCTCAAGGACAATTTCAAGAATTAGCGTCACTAAAGTCTTGAAGGACAAAATAAATTGCTTAGGTCACTTCCTTGAAAGACCAAAGGGACAATATAGTCATATCCTTAAACGATTTCTCACCATTGTGTATGCATACTTGTCTTTTCGTTTACCCTACCTGTTTGCAAGCAATGTTTTTTCCCCAAGTGAGTTCGTTTCCGAGGAAGGCTTTGCTGGCATGTTGTCACTGATTAACACAGAAAATTACATCAAAATGTATAAGGAGCATACTTATATAGGGTGTGGCCCTTCCTGTACATAGGCCTGGTCAGCGGCTTAACATCCCCTTCGAAGGATGGCAGTTTCACAGTACATGTACCTTGCCCGAATAGTGAACGGTCATTCATCAAAAGCGGCTGTCATGATAATCAGAAATGAATGTGTGTAGTTTAAAAAAAGAACAGTGGCTAGCACCTCTCCCCATAACCTGAGACGGGTTGACAGAGTATATTCCCCGCACCTCGTCTTGTTTCGTACTTGGAAACTCAACCTACTCACATATCTGACGTTTGCCTGTTAATGTTGTCGATTTGTGTTAGCTGTGTTCGGGTTTAAGTTTCAAAACACAGAATACGTGTCAGCGCGAGATATGTCGAAATGTAAAAATTCCAGAGATATTCACCTGAAAAACATTAACTAGTCGTACGAAAATGTCTAGATCGATGAGGTATTCTTCTCGTTGGTGAGTTTTATGCATGCACGCTTGGTTGTTAACGTTTAATCTATTGCTGTATGGCGGCTGTTTATGCATGCATTGCTTGATCTCTTCATGAACCTGTCTTGATATGGTCGACCCTGATACCTACTTATTCTAAAAGGGCATCACAGTAACTCTGTTGTACGTATGCACCATAAGAGCTACTATTCTCGCTGCTAGAATATACCAAAAGTATTAATCATGTCACATTGTACTAAGACATCATGTTCTTGCATATAAAGCTACTGGTACTTTATAATGACAGAAAAAATGTGTGGTATTTAAACTAAAGGATGTTTTTATTTTTAGAAATGGTCTGCTTCAATGTAATAAGGCTTTTTTAAATCGTGTGTCAGTACAGTCCTCAGCGAAACAATAAACGTATACAGTCAATACTAATCTTTGTGAAAATATCACCTGCCAGCTTCTCTGGGTTCAGTACTGTCCTCAAGGACAATATCAATACAGATAGCGCCAGTACAGTTCTGAGGGACATAATAAACTGATTAGGTGAATTGATTGATACGCGAAAGGGACGATATATTCATAAACTCTGATATGGTACCTTAAACGGTTTCTCACCAGTGAGTACGCACACTTGTCATTTCGCTTACTCTAACAATTGCAAGCAATGTTTTTTTCCGAGTGAGGGTTTTGGGCAAATGACCTTTCATTATTCGGGCAAGGTACTGTGAATCTTATGCCATCCTTCTAAGGAAATGTTAAGACGTAGACCAGTCCCATGTAGGAAGAGTCATGCCTTATATATGCTCATGACATATCTCTTTGAATTTCTGTGTTAATGAGGCAAAATGCCGTGGAGCTTTCCTCGGAAACGATTCTGCCATGATAATTAGACTAGACCGTGTGTAGTATCTATAATTAGGAACAGCGGGGACAGCACCTCTCCCCTAATCTGAAAGGGGTGGGTAGAGTATGTCCCTCCCCGCAACCCCCACAACACACACCCCACACGAACATTGTTCTTATATAATATGCAGATTCCCTATGCATTTGTATATGGTTTGATAAGGTAACAAATAATATACCAAAAGTATTCATCAATTCACATGTAATTAATAAATCGTGTTCTTGCAAATAAACCGACTGGTACATTATAGAAGGAAGAGGTGATAATTAAGCTAAAAGACAGTTTTGTTTTTTTAAAAATAGTAAGTGGTAATGTCTAGGCGATGTGAGAGATGTCTCTAACACCCTTTAAGTGTAATTATTTTAAACAGTAGGCGAATGTGTGTATTCATGCAGGATTAAATCCAAACAAGTCACATATATTAAGTTTTTATTTCGTTAAATGGTATAATATGGTATAATTTCTCCTGTATACTCAATGTATCGGCTAATAGTTCAGTTAATTCCTAGGCACTAGTAACTTCTACTTCTAATTAGAAAGTAGTAACTGCTTAGGAAATTTGAATTAAAAAAGAGCATACACATTCATATCCACGATTAATGCGTAATTGCGGCTGGTATAGCAGTTAATTAGGCACTAGTAACTTCTACTTTGCTAAAATGAGTAACTAGGCATATTCGGAAAATTAAAGGACAATAGAAACATCTCTCACATCGCCTAATATCTTAATGTATGTAGCTTATATGGCTTCTCTCCTGTATGCATACTCACATTCGACTACTGTTTAAAAAAGTTAATTGAATTGATTTGTGTTTTAAGGAGCAACAACACATGAACGTTTATATGACGCCTAACAGGAACGAACGCGCCAGGCTCATCCTCCATTTACATGAAGATAAAATATGAAGACTGGGCCTAGAACCTTCTTACCTGCAAAACTGCAGAATTGCTGCAAATTCTATAATAGACACTCCATTTACGATGGAGCCACGTTTCCACGTTTGCATACGCGGTGTCATGATGGCATGATAAAAAATGACAAAATGAATATGAATGTGTGAGTGGGGGTGGGGGTGGGGGTCTACCCCGCAACATCACGGGGAACAAAAATGAAAGTTAACAGATGACAGAGACATCGCATTTTTCTTATCAGGATATCTCTCACATCACCTAGACATTATCACTTGCTATCATTTAACGAAATATAACAGAATGGCTTAATATATTTGATTTATATGGCTTCTCCCCTGTATGTATTCTCACATTCGCCTACTGTTTATTTCCTAAGCCGTTACTACTTCCTAATTATTTTATAAATAGAAACCTCACGGGGAACAAAATGAAAGTTAACAGATGACAGAGACATCGCATTTTTCTTATCAGGATATCTCTCACATCACCTAGACATTATCACTTGCTATCATTTAACGAAATATAACAGAATGGCTTAATATATTTGATTTATATGGCTTCTCCCCTGTATGTATTCTCACATTCGCCTACTGTTTATTTCCTAAGCCGTTACTACTTCCTAATTATTTTATAAATAGGAGGCGAATGTGATTATTCATATAATGCGTCAAAACTTAATATGCAATATGTGACTTGTACGCATTATGTGACAAAAATAGTTGTTGTTTTGTGCTTTGTGCTTTTTGTTGTTGTTGCTGTTGAGTGTTGTTTGTGTTTTTTTTGGGGGAGGGGGCAATGGTTGTGGGTTGGCTGTAAATAGTGTTTTTTAAAGTTGCGCATCACCCCTTAACTTGAGTGCGTGCGTGAGTGCGTGTTTTGGTTATAACTTGTTGTTTTTTTAACTTGCGCTCCACCCCCAATGTCAAATCCTTTATCCGCCCCTGAGGAGGGTGCATGCTCCCCAGATGTTTTCTAAAGTAAGAAGACTTTATTTTATGGATTTATGCAAACTGGATCCGCCCATGCCCCCACCCCACTGCCTAACTAACAACCAAAGAACAATCAAAGTACATACGTTTCAGATTTTAGGTAGGGGTGCTCCCGGTGCCCGCACTGGACCCGCCCCTAGACCCATCCCACTACCACCTGTACACCCCAACCAACAAAAGCTCACTATATGCATATAATTATTACTTTTCAGATTTTAGCCTGGTGCACCCATACCCCCCGGATCCGCCCTTGCCCTCCCCGACCCACGACCCACTTCTCACCCAATATATTTATTTGCCTCGGTGTCAGTTTATGTCTGGTTACGGCACTGTGCGTGAAAATTAGTGCGTGAACGTTATGCATAGCATCATGACAGATGTATACTCCGCTTTTTGTGAATTAGAGAATGTGTGCTAGGAATCGAAGACATTCCATGCCGATATATTATATCCACCTTAGAACACGACATCCCAGACCATATCAGGACCCGCTTTGCAATCAATTGTAACTAGAAGAACGGTATTGAAACAAAGGTTGAAGGAACGCGTTTGGACCTAAAAAAATCTTTAAAAACAAAAAGATCTTAAAAAAATCAAAAAATCTGATTGTTTGTTTTTGTCTAGACTTGTATACAAATATCAAAACATATCAAATAATTGCAAAACTGTACACCAAAATTCCTACCCCATGTAAGAGACTGTAGTAGACATGTACAACAGCAGAGCACAACATCAGAGCATATCAATAAATGAAAAACTGTACACCAGAAACAATCCTACCCCATGTAAGAGAGCATAGTGAAAAACAATTCGACGCCGTGTAAGAGACCATAGTCAAAAACAAGCATACACCATGTAAGAGACCATAGTCAAAAGCAATCATACCCCATGTAAGAGACCACTATGGGGTAGGAATTTTGGGTAGGATTGTTTTTGGTGTACGGTTTTTAATTTTTTTTAAATATGTTTTGATGTGTGTATACATGTCTATTCTATACAGAAATATAATATAATAAAAAAAGTTTTTTTTCTGATTTGTTTTTCTTTTTTTGTTGTCTCCTTTATGTTTATTTCCTTCAACCTGTCTATTGAAAATAACAATTTCTTCCAGTCATATTGTTGTGGTGGATGAGTGGTTAGCATACTTGGTCATACTTGCCTCTCGTCCCAGACGTCACAGGTTCGATTTCCTCTGGTAAGCATACTATGAAAGTATGCCATCCTCAGAAGGAGGTGTGTGTAAAGTCATAGGTCCGTGTGTAGGGAGAGCTATACACGTGGTAATCGGTTATTCGTCAACAGAATTGCACATAATAAATGAAATTGCGTGTAGATAGTGGCAAAATATAAGAAACATATACATCTAATCTATTTTATAACTCTAACACAATAGCATGTGTTTTTTCAATATCGACGTGTGCTTCAACTAAACGATTACAATACAAAACTTCCTCCCCTTAATCTGTTATAAATGGCGTTTTCACAATAGAAACGCAGTATATACGTGTTGCGTCCCTTTTGTTGTGAAACGCCATTTAGGGGCATAATTGACAGCTGGAGCTTCGTCGGGACAATATTGACAGGAGGGGCTTCAACAACAGCGAATGATTTGAACCCCTCTCCTTTAACTCTATACGTTTTATTCGTGTACAATTTAATTATTTGTTTTCAAATAAATATCTTAATTCTATCTAACTTGTGTTACAGACGGAAATGGAAGTCTCGTATTCCGCCAAGGGTGGGTCCAAGACCGATTACGTCTGCGAGATTGATACCATCAAAGTGGGCGTGTCTGTTACCAGGGCGATGAAATACGGAGGGGGTCTCTTCACTGATAAAGAGGCGCATCGTTTACTCACCAAGAAACTGAAAGGTAGGGTCTATTTTTGGGTATTGTGATATTAATATTTAAAGCGAGTGATGTCAGCAAGAATACTAGACCAAAACATGTATATCTTTTATTCAAAATTCCAATTGGCTGTAAGGCCTGTGAGGATATAAACGGTTAACACTGTCCAATGACAGGTAATACGAAATGAAACAACATTAATATATTTACATATATATGTATATGGCGAAGATGATATAAATCATTTCATATCATTAAATCGTCCATTTTATACACACAGTCATTCACATCAGTGCTAAGGCTTTGAATCTTATATATACATGTACTGCACACTTAATTCCACATAGTATTCAAAAGAAATCCCAAGATGTTTTGTAAAAAAATGTAGCAGTTAGTCAGAGAAAGGACACAACAGTGATGTTGTAGACGTTTTAATCACAGTACACATATTTTTAATCAATTATACAAAATCTTTCTTGACTCACAGACTAAAAATGGATATGACGAGTGTATATGCCCCGCTAGTCTGTGCTCTTGTTTAAAACTTAACTGTTTATTGTAATGTTGTTTAAAGCAAAACACGGAGACATATATATATATTGATTATGGGCGAGTTGTTAAATGAAAAAGAAGCAGTCTGAAAGACAGCCATATCCCCCACCCAAGACAGCCATTTCCCCCACCCCAGTGTTTTTTCCTATGTAGCTGACAGCCATTTCCCCCACCCCAGTGTTTTTTCCTATGTAGCTGTAGAACGCATGATTGGGTGCTTTGTTTACAGGAAGTTTTATAAGTGCACCTAAAGCTCTAGTTCAGTCTGATAGTGTTATTGTTACTGCACTCTGCACTTCATATCATAGCCCTCTATCATTGTGTGAAGTTCCATTCTAGCCCCATTAGTAGTTTTCCAGTATAGAGCGGACACACATTGTAAGTACGGTATACAATTACTGAGGGCAATAACTCCTATTTTAATAAAGACAGAGTTATAGTTATTGCGCTCTGCACGTCCTCTCGTTGTCCTCTATCAGTGTGTGAAATTTCATTGCAGTCCCACAAGGTGTTTTCAAGTTAAAGAGCGAACACAAATTATATGTTTTAAATTACAAAGGGCAATAACTCTAATTTAACTAAAGGCATAGTTATGATTTTTGCACTCTGCATTTTCACTCATTGCCCTCTGTCATTGTGCTAAATTTAAATGCAGTCCCTCTAATAGTTTTTGAATTATTGATCGGACACAAATTGAAATGATAAAATTACAAATTGCAATAACTAACTTAAATGAAGGCAGAGTTATGGTTCTTGCTCTCTGCATGTCCTCTTATTGCACTCTATCAGTCAGTCCCACAAGTAGTTTTCAGGTTATGGAGCGAACACTAATTATAATTATAAAATTACAAAGGGTAATAACTCTAATTTAAATTAAGGCAGAGTTATGGTTCTTGCGCTCTGCACATCCTCTCATATAGTTGTATAGTAAAGACTTGTAGCGACTACTCCTCTGAAACTACTTGAAGGATTTTCATGAAACTTTACGGAAACTACTTGAAGGATTTTCATGAAACTTCACAGAAATGTTGTTCTTGATGTCTAGTTGATCCTAGCAAAATTTCAGGTCGGCTGGAAATTCAATATAGATTTTTAAAAAACGAATTTGTAGCAACTACTTCTTGAAAACTATAATTGATATTGATATGGGAGTTTTTCTAAAATGATCAGCATGACAATAGTCACATGATGTCATTCCTTGTCGAAAGTCATTTTGATTCAACATTAAACATGGCTGCCAGCGGTCATCTTTGTTTACATAAAGTTATATAGTAAAAACTTGTAGCGAATGGGCATGACACTTCACAGGAATGTTGCTCTTGATGTGTAGTTGGTCCTAAGTAAAAAATAGGTCGGCCACCAAGGCTATAATCTATCAGCGGCCATCTTTGTTTACATAGACTTATATAGTCAAAACTTCTAGCGACTACTGCTCTGAAACTGCTTGATGGACTTTCATGAAACTAAATGGAAATGTTACTCTTGATGTCTAGTTGATCCTACCGAAATTTTAGGTTGGCTGGAAATTCAAGATGGCCACCACACCTAAAAATAGGAAAAAAAATTGTAGTGACTACTGCTATTAGTAGTATTGATATGTGAATTTTAAAATGATCAGCATGACATGATATTGGTCTTGTGATGGTGAAGTGTCGTGTCGAAAATCATTTTGATTCGACATTAAACATGGCTGCCAGCGGCCATCTTTGTTTACATAGAGTTATTTAGTAAAAACTTGTAGCGATTACTCCTCTGAAACTACTGGACAGATTTTCATGAAACTTGACGAGAATTTTGCTCTTGATATCTTATTGATCCTAGCAAAATTTCAGGTCGACCGGAATTTCAAGATGGCCACCACAGCTAAAAATAGATTTTTAAAAAACAAGATTGTAGCGACAACTTCTTGAAAAATATAAGTGGTATTGATATGGGACTTTTTATGCCCCCGAAGGGCGGTATACACATGTAGTAGTCGCACCGTCCGTCCATCAGTCCACACAATCGTGTCCGGTCAATAACTTTGGCATTCCTGGACGGATTTTCAAATAACTTGGCGGAAGTGCTCACCACAACAAGACGACGTGTCGCGCAGGTCTGTGGCTCCAAGGTCAAGGTCACACTTAGAGGTCAAAGGTCAAAACCACTTCGGGGGCATTTGTCACTTAGTGACATTTCTTGTTCTAAAATTATCAGCATGACATGATGTTGGTACTTGTTGAAAATCATTGTGATTCACGTTAAACATGGCTGCCATCGGTCATCTTTGTTTACATAGAGTTATATAGTAAAAACTTGGAGTGACTAATGATCTGAAACTACTTGACAGATTTTCATGAAATTTCACAGGAATGTTGCTCTTGATGTCTAGTGGATCCTAGAAAAACTTCAGTTCGGCAATTCAAGATGGCCGCCATAGCTATAAATAAATTTTAAAAATACAACTTTGCGGCCACTACTTCTCAAAAACCATCAGTGGTATTGATGTGGAACCTTTACTAAAATGACTGACATAACATGTAGCTGGTCCTAAACAAAATTATTTTGATTCCATATCAAACATGACCGCCAGTGGCAATCTTTGTTTACATAGAGTTATATAGGAAAAACTTGTGGCGACTATTTCTCTGAAATTGCTGGTCCTATTTTCATAAATTTCACAGATTCCCATGGCTGATCTAGCTATCAAAATCTTATCAGTAGAGCTTCAAGGTCATTGACCTCTTGTTTGTATTTATATATACACGAGCATCTTTGTGTTTTGCTTATATTGCCTAGTAATGCTGCCTTGTTGGTTAGAGAATAGTTCATGGCGGGGATTTTGTTATTTTATTATTTACACCGTCACGTTTTTATTGGGATGACAGGAGGGTAAGTGTGAGGTTTGGTGCACCCTAGAACCTGGTTTAAACACCCAGCGGCCTATTTTGCCACTGACCGTTCCAAGGCAATAGCCCTATTGTCAACCCTTTTGGTGTTTATGACGTCATATGCCTTTATTCCTTATTAACATTGCCATTCATGTTTGTCGTTTGTTTTTGGGTTTACTGTGTTCTGTGAACGCTGCATTTCCTGTTCAACTTTATACTTATATGCTTTCAATATTTGTTTCACATGCTCTAATATGCATCGGATATATGTTCATCAGAAAAAAGCTATCTTTATCAGGTAATTTAGTTTCTTTAAAACGTTTAAAACTATTCATGGAATCATAAGGATAAACACCATGTCTTTTTACTAACTCTAACTTTTCACCAGGATACTCTTGTGATATATATTTAAATGATGGGATGTTTTTCACTAAGGTCAAGGTCACACTTAGAGGTCGAAGGTCATATGCACTATATTTCATGTCTCTGTCCTCCACTATCTTGAACCGCTTGAGGGATTTGGAAATAACTTGCCACAAATGTTCACCGTATTGAAACAACGCGCAGAGCGCATCTTCCAGCCATGTCCGTTCAAGATCAAGGTCACACTTAAATGTCGAAGGTCATATGCACTATATGTCATGTCTCTGTCCGTCACAAGTCAGTCTCAACCATCTTGAACCGCTTGAGGGATTTAGAAATAACTTGCCACAGATGTTCACCATATCGAAACGATGTTCTGAGCACAACTTCCAGCTACGTCCGTTCAAGGTCAAGGTCACACTTAGAGGTCGAAGGTCATATGCACTATATTTCTTGTCCTCACCATATCTCTTGAACTGTTTGAAGGATTTTGAAATACCTTGGCACACATGTTCACCATATCGAAACGACGTCCAGAGCGCTACTTCCAGCCACGTCCATTCAAGGTCAAGGTCACACTTAGAGGTCGAAGGTCATGCACTATATTGCGTGTCCTCTCCATATCTCTTGAACCGCTTGAGAGATTTTGAATAACTTGGCACAAATGTTCACCATATCGAGACGACGTGCAGAGCGGAACTTTCAATCAGGTTGGTTCATAAATTATGGGGGTGACGTATGTTTTTGTTACAAAAACAACCCCGTCTATTTTCAAATTGTTTGTGGTTATTAGGAGATTGGATTAAAATGATTTAGCCTATAATATAGACAAACATATTATTTTTGCTGAATTGATAAACCCGATTGGTGAGTAGTATAAGAACTGAGCATATCAGTATAGTTTCCCCCCCGAGCCGGGGGTAATCAAGTATTTATATATAGCTGTAGGTTCGTCTGGGTGTGCATCTTTGCATTAAGGATGGCTGTAGGCAACTTTTTAACTGCTTGTTTACCCATTGCTATGGACTGTCCGGGTACGTTCACTTCTTATATTACTGCCTCTGCACTTCCTCTCATTTGCCCTCCATCATTGTGTGAAATTTCATTGCAGTCCCTCTAGTAGTTTTGGAGTTACAGAGCGGACACGAAATGGGACGGACGAATGTATGGACGGAATAAAAATGCTATTTGTATTTAAAGGCATTTTCTGTAGTTTTTCATGCGCAGAAAATTTGGCGACTTCTCTTCTAAAACTATCGATGGATTTTCCTAAATTTACAGGAATGTTGCTCTTGATGTCTAGTTGTATTTATTGTCTTTATTTATATAAATGCCTATTATTAGTAAAATACATAAAATAGGAAAAATATAACATTTTGTAAAAATTCAAACAAAATTAAAAAAATTAAGCAGGGTTCCAAAAACCAATATTAAATCTCATATGCATGGTGACCTATAATTTTAACTGCATATATTGTCTTACTATATGTTCAAATAAGTGCCTAGGAAGTTGAAATTATTCTTTTATTAGGAACATAACAAAAAAGGAAATATACCATTTCTATATAATTTCATACAAAACTTTGGCCTTTACCATAGGGTAAGGTTCAAAAAAATAATTCTAAACTAACATTTTTATTGCACATTTGTTTTTATATATGGTGACCTACCATTATTTTTGCATTTTCTGTCGATATATATAACAGTACTTACTGTACAAAAAGTTTAAAGAAAAAAACTGCAAAAAAAAACACTATAGAAAATGTCTTTAAATATAATATCATGTGTAATTGACTACAAAACACAAGGTTAGCTTTTGTTCCATTTCAGGTGTTATAATAATCAAGAAATAAGTCGCTTGAAAAATTTATCAAACAGATACTACACATCTTGTCGCCAAATAAGAAAACAACACAAAAAACAACAAGTATTGCGTTTCAAATGTAGTGTGTGTACAAAATATGACACACAACAACAACAACAACAAAAGTAAACGACAGTTAACTGACTAATTATGGCTTAATTCTAAAGCATGAATATATTGATTTAGGTTTGCTCGAGTCGTAATATGAAATATATATACTATGGTATAGCCCAGAGTTTTTCAAATGCAAAGATGGTTAATTAATCATCCTACAAAAGTTGAAAGATATATTTATTCAAAACTGGCATTCAGAAAATAGATAGAACATCTAACACCAATATTATAAATATTTAAAACAGAATTTAACAAAGCATCTATATTAAAATGTTACCAACCTTTTACTGTAAACTACTCATCATGTTTTCTAACGAGAAATCATAGAGCTACAATCGAAGTTGGCCGTTGAGATCCATCCGAATAACGAAAGAAAGTGCCCTCATTGTAATGATATTGGTGATGAGTTTCACTACCTATTAAAATGCCTCAAAATTTGAAGATATTAGAAAAAAATATATCCAAAGGTACTATTATACAAGGCCAAATAGTTAAAATTTCAACAGTTTACTCTCAACTGGAAAGTACAGGAAACTTAAAAGGCTAAGCTACTTTATAGAGAGCAAATAGTTAAAACTATAAATATGGCTTAAAAATATTATTAAAAACAATATAAAAATGAATACATAAATTTAAATATTAATAATAACTTTTTCTGTTTCTAGTATGGTTACCATTATTTAATACTAGAATGAAACTCAATCTTAAAGCTTTACTACAATGAAACTGTCCTTTATGAGTTCTTATTTTTTCGTTTCGGTAAGACTCATACTTATTGGAAGTCATAAAGGTTACGGCTAACAAACAAATGTAAATATGTTGATGTAAATATTTTGTAGAATGTAAAGCATAATATTTGTAAGAAGTATGAGAGTTGGATGCAAGCCTATATTGTACCATTCAGTATGTAATTGGTTGTTTATTTTGACAACACATGTACACAACAAATACTGTCCTTCAAAAGTAAATGGTGTTACTTTTGACTGTCCTTGACGAAAACTATTTTCTTAAAAAAATAAGACGCTATCCGAATAAAGTTTCAAGCGACATAAACTTTTTAAGGCTATACCAAAAAATGGTCTTCTAAATCAAGATTCAATTCAATTATTATTTAACTGTTAACTTTTGAAATATGACTACTCTATTTATCAAATTGTTTGTCCATTGTTATATTTAGAAGAAGCAAGTATACGGTATACTTACAGTTAATAGCCTTAATACACAACAAACCAAATTTCAATAATTGTCTAAAAATAGAAAATATACATGTCAGACAATCCAGTACACTAAAAATTGTAAACTACAACTAAAAGTATATTGTCATCATACATGCTTATTTTTAATAGAGACCGGGACTAGAGATAGCACCCTTTACTTACGCATAAACTACTTTATCTTAATTCATAAATCGTTCTATAAAAGATTAAATAGGTTCGATTTCTGTAAACAACATGTTTCACGTCCATATTGGAAAATGTATTGTACTTACTCATTATTCAATACATTCGTCCTTTTATGTTTCGTCCCAAATGAACATTTAATAAAAAAAAAAAAATAAAAAAAAAAAAAATAAAAAAAAATAAATAAAATAATAATAATAATAATAATGATATGCAGTATTTTATTATTACATTCTCATTTAATTTATTATTCAATGCAACCTAATTAACAAATTGATATAGCTGTTTAAATAGTGTTCTCCTGCAAAACGTGTGTGATCGTTGATTGTGTATGCTTATGTATGATTTGCCATTTGTGACTATTTGAAAACTACTTGTTGTAAATTGTATATACTTATGCATTTCACCTGTGTGAAACTGAGTAATTAATAAATAAAGATGAATTGAATATTTGAATAGAATATCATGTGTACTTGACTACAACAAACATGGTTTTGTTTTGTTAAATTTTAGGTGTCATACAATCAAGCAAGGAACTCCCTGGAAAACTGGAACAAACTGGTTCTGCACATCTGGTCGACCAACAATGATGTCACAAATACTCTGGTTAAGGTATACCAAAAACCTGCCGGACGAAATAACTTCAAATACCGTTGGTCTTTATCACAACAACTACAGAAGCACACTTTATTTACGACTGTCCAAAGGGGAAACAAAAAGTCAAAGGAAAAAGAAATGGTAATTTCAACATTTATTGCTTGATGTATATATTTTTGTTTTATATATGTATATATTTTTGTTTTTATATATGTATATATATGTTGATTTTGGTTTATGTTAAATTTTGAAATTGTATTATATATACTCTCAGTACCTTGGAGGAAATAAAGAATCTATCACTGAGGAAGGAAAATACCTAAGTGAATCTCGCGAAGGCCACGACAAAAACCCAATTAACCGTACTGTAGCAACGCAATACGAATTTTGCCACTCTTCAAATTTACTTCTAACCAAAGTTTTAAATATAATTATAATTGTTTAATTGGTCAGCAGTTAGTAATATGTAAAATCAATCTGCGTGAACTATTCTAATAATTACACCCCTTTTTTTTAAAAAAAAGTTTACACAGAGGTATATTAAAATCGCCTCGTTTGTCGGTCCATCATCTGTCTGTCCGACATACCAATATCTCCTTTTAAAACGCTGAATGGAATTCAACCAAACTTAGGTGTATGACTTCAACATACGATGACGGTGTGAAAGATGCGATCACTTTTCGTCCGTCGTCCTTCTGTCCGTCTGTCTGTCTGTCTGTCCGTCTGTTAGCAATTTTATAAAATCGATATCTCTGAAACCGCTTGAAGGATTTTGATGAAACTTCATCACAATGTTACTTGGGAGGGCCCCTCTCAGATTTGTGTTTTCGCGGCCGCCAGTCATCCAAGATGGCCGCCATGGCTAAAACTAGGTCAAAATTTAAGGAATTTCAAACGACATCTCCTCCGAAACCACTTATTCCATTCTACTGAAATATCATATGCATGTTCTTTGGGTTGGCCTCTATCAAGTTTGTGTACCCAAAGTTTACAAAGAGTTATATATGAAAAGGTTAACAATTACATCTCTGAAACCGCCTGAAAGATTTTGATGAAACTTAAGCACAATGATATTTGGGATAGTCCCTCTCAGATTTGTGTTTTTCGCGGCCGCCAGTCATCCAAGATGGTCGCCATTCTAAAATTAGTGTCAAATTTAAGGAAATTTCAACAACATCTCCTCCGAAACCACTTATAGCGTTCTTGTGAAATATCATAACACGTTCCTTGGGTTAGCCTCTATGAAGTTTGTGTTTTTCGTTACTGTCGAATAATCAAAATGGCCGCCACAAGCGACACAACGATGTTACATATAGTTATAGCAAAAAAAACGTTAAAAATGACATCTTCTCTGAAACTGCTTGAAGGATTTTGATGAACCTTAATCACAATGATCTTTGAATTTGGGGCCTCCAGTCATCCATGATGGCCACCATGGCTAAACTTAGGTCAAATTTAAGGACATTTATAAACGACATATTACCACTTTTCCATTCTAGTTAAATATCTTATGCATGCTTCTGTTGTTGACCTCTATAAAGTTTGTGTTTTTCGTTGTCGTCAAATATTCAAAATGCCGCCACGATAACCAAGTTTTACAGAGAGTTTATATATAGAAACATGTTTCTTGGGTGGCCTCTATCATGTTATGTTTTGAATCACATCCTTCAAGTAGAGCGTCTACAGGCCCTCTTGGGCCTCTGTTTTTCCATACTTTTGCACATTAAAGGAAGTACATAATGAGTCGTATTAGTTTAGAATTAGTCAAATACGTTATATATGTATTTAATTGATAAAAATAAATAAATGAGCTATAAAACACCAAAACGAAATGAGGCTGAACATATAAAATAAAAGACTCGAACTATGGCGACGCGTCATGTGTTTAGATATCGTCGATTTGCTCTGCGGACAGCTGTTTATATACTTGGGGATTTCTCAATGGACTTTTATGACTTGTTGGAAATTATAATTTTTAGTTATTGCGCTGTATTAAATGAAACTGTTAATGTTCCATATATAAGTAGTATTTCACGTTTAAATTGGTCTTTTCATACTTGTTTAGCTTTTTAAACAAATTAGGCCTCAAAGCCTGATGTACTCCCTTTAATTGTATAATAGTCATCTATGAAAGAGATACATAGCGTGTCAAGTGATTTATTATTTAAACTCGGACATCTTCCCTGGGTTTGGGTGAAAGGAGTGGGGGAGGTTGAAAGGTATAATTTTTAGCTCTACTGGCGAAAGGCCAGCAGAGCTTATTGATGGCGAGTTGTCCGTCGCCCGTCCGTCTGTCTGTTGTCCGTCGTCCGTTAACTTTTGTATTGTTTACCCGATAGCGTCTTCATTATTAATCGAATCTTTATGAAACTTTGCCAGTGTCTGTATATCATGAAAGTTCAGATGAGTTTGAAAACTCAGCCTGATCGGATTAGTAACACTCAGTTATGCCCTTGTTTTGCTGAAAAACGCCATATTAAGCTTGTTTACACTCTACAGCACCTTCATTTTGTATTTAATCCTTTACGTAACTTTGCCAGTGTATTTATATTAATGAACTCTAGATTGAGTTCAAAGACAGCCATATCGGACCTGTAACCCAGAGTTATGTCCTTGTTTGCTGAAAAAATGCCATATTAAGCCTTGTTTACACCTCTTGCTCCTTCATTTGTATTGATCTTCACGAAACTTTGCAGTGTTATTTATATCAATGAAAGCTCGTATGAGTTGAAAACAGCAGATAGGACTAGTAACAAGAGTTATTGCCCTTGATTTTCTGAAGTATGCATCTATTTGGCGTCGTTAACGGAGTTATGGTCTTGAATTACAGTAAATGTGTTAACTTTTTGATGTCAAGACTCTAACACATTCATTTTCTTCATCCGATCATGTACCAAACTTTACTAGTTGTGATATTAATGAAAGCTCGGTGAGCTTGAACACCACCAGATTGGACAAGTAACACCAGAGTTATGACCTTGAATTTTGTAAATATACAATATGCTGTATTGGAACTTGGGTCAAACTCATGGTTTCCGCTCAATAACTTTTTGTTAGGAATGAGATATTGCGATGAAACTTACAGGGTAGGTAGTAGCTTATATGAAATGAAGGTCGAATTGCATTTGAGTCACTGGGTTCAAGTTCAAGTCGCTGTTACTAGAAAATGGTTTCCGCTTAATTACTTTTTTTATAGTGAGATTATTGTGATGAAACTTGCTGGGTGTAGCCTCTTTGGAAGGAAGGTTGGGATGCAATTGCGATGTCATTGGTCAAGGTTAAGGTACTGTTACTAAAATAGAAAATGGTATCTGCCCATTAACTTTTGTTAGGAATGAGTATTACAATAAAACTTTCAAGGTATGTCACTTATTAGTAAGGAGGCTGGGATTGCATGTGGGGCATGGTCAAGCGTAGCTGTACAGATTGTTACTAAAAAAACATGGTCCTTTTTAAGTAATTGTGTTGTGAGTGGTGTCTAATAGCAGACTCAAATTGCTG
>JAWPHD010011138.1:0-86626 GCA_037043455.1 Cyrtodaria siliqua
ACATTCGGATAAACAGGTCATTGGATCGTATTCATAAGTTATTATTTAGTTTGTGCTGTTTTTATTCAAATATAATAATAAATTACTCTTGTTTTGCCATGTTTCTATTCACAACAGTCACTCAGTTGTGTTTAATACATCCAAAAATATAGTTGCCATTTATAATAGTTTGACAATTAAAACCCGTCAGCGCCACCATACTACAGCATTGAGATTATTTTGAAAGTACATGTCATATGCCATTGAAAGAATATCTTCTTTTTTTTAACAATGGTTTACTTCGAATTTTGGATGATGTGATAACATCGCTTATTTTATTCAGAAATGATGTCTCATCTGATTCACTTGACCATATCTCATCGATTTTGGATTTTTTGGAACAAAGATGGCTGACCGATAGTCCTTAATATGTCTGTGTCAAAACAAATAAGTTTAAAAAAGGAATTTGTTTTAAAGGTTTGATTACATTTATTTGTTCACTACAAACATATTCTACTAGTCTGCTTCTAAATTCATAATTATTTTTCATATAAAGCTATACATATTGCTTTTATGAGTCCTTTTCGTAGACCAAATCTCCATTTTGCGAAAAGGACTCATTTTCGTACTTTTTTTATTTTATTTCATAATTACATGATGTCTAAATGACAAAAGAGCAATTAAACGTGTAGACAAATGAAAAATGAACAAATCAAAACAGTGTCACGTCGTTAATTACTCACGTAGAACTAGAATTCAGGGAAGCACTTGATAAGCGTTACAGTGCATACAATATTTGTTATGACGAATGACTTCGTTAGGTGCAAAATGACGTAATTGTTGTGTAATAATAAATAACAACGGATTCCGTTACAAACAGGTGTCTTCTTCGGGTACCCTGTACTCGATCAATACACATGTATAATCTATAGGGTGCCGTTTTACTATTATTTCAACATTTATGGATACTGTATCCACAAGTAAGTGAGTTATTGATATCGACCGACCGACGTCTGTCTGTCTGTAAGGATAATTTAAATCGTATAAAAATTGGCAGAGTTATAAGTCGCTGTATATATACATGAGAAATCGTATTTCTTTAGCCGCGATATTTTGGTTCGGACCACATGGCCCCCAAAATATGTTTATGAAGTACTTTACCGATAATATTTTTGTTTATATATTCTTAAAGCATATGTTAAAATGCACTTTATTTAGATCTAAAAGTGACTAAATTCTGTCTAAAAATGACAAAGTTATATGCTTTTGAAAACAGCTGTTGAATTTGCCGATTTTATAAAAGTTACAAATATCAACCGACAGAGTTATGCGTGTTATTAAAGGATAGTGACAGAACTGACAACAGTAAAATAAAACCAACACAGTGTATTTCATTATTTAGAGGTTAATATACGACCGTGGTGTGCCTTTTGTCGATAATGGCACACCTAGTGCCGTAATGACGTTGACGTCTTCGCGTGCGGACAGTCTGTTGCTACTGTGCCGATTTTCTAATCCATAATGGCAGTGTGCCGATTATGGATTTAGAAACAGGACTGATAATCATTGTTTTTCTACTAAAATGTTTTACTATTTATAGTAAGGTATATAATAAGTATAATTATACATAATACAAATAATGCATTTTTCATTCATTCATTCATTCATTCATTCATTCATTCATCCGACCATCCATCCATCCATCCATCCATTCATTCATTCATTCATTCATTCATTCTCACAGAAAACATATAAAACAATGTGTTTACATGCATATAACTAAAACAATACTACAATAATACATTATTCAAAACAGAATTATAAATCATGTATTTTAAATATATCGAATGCAACAATCAGTAAAAAAAACAGGACGCATAATTGACAAACTAATGAAAAATATCACACCTACTATATCATTATCTTCATATATTTGTATAATTGTGTAGGCTTTAATGTAAAATTGCTGAATAAAGATATTTGTATTCGCAGACTGGCATTTTCGGCATTTTCCTAACTTTCGGAAATGGCTCAAAAAGTAGTCTAAGTGTTTATTTATCCTCGCCGTGTTGAAATTATTCATCTTGGCGAGCCTTTCAAAAGAAGATTAAGTCGTCGTTGGTCGAATGTCGTTTCATCAATCGGTTCCAAAGGAGATTACAAGATGCAGACGAAGAGTTGAGTTGGTGGCTATTGGGTGAAGAAATCCATCGTTGATTTTCCAAAGAAGTTTACATCACAGTAGATTAGAGTTGATTCCAAGTAAATTGTTGTTTCAGCCAATGGGATGACAGCAGATGTTGTAAGGAGGTCAATCCCATTTCCGGCTCGAAAGTTGATTAGTATCTCTCCGCCAATCAGAAGGCCCCACGGATTCTCGTTCCAACTGTGGGAGCAATAGGACGTGTCCATCTACATCTCCATTGGCAGCACACCAGGCGATGTCAACACGTCCTATGGAGGATCAACAATACAGTATGTTGCAATCATCTACAACGACTGTGCAGTATGTTGCAGTTGGCAGTCAGCCACTACAACTACTGTGCCCTTAATACAGGAGTTGGGTTTTTAAACTAGATGTACATAGTTTTATCCTCTATTTTATCGTTTTAACGTGGAACTAAGAAGAGCCGCTTAGTACAACTATACTGAGGGACTGACGGGCGACGCTGATCACGGATACAGAATGTGGGGACTACATAGAGTGGGAGACGCTTCGGCGGCTACGGCGGCAACGGGATCGCTGCCAGGACTTAAAGACTTGCAGTGGTTTCGGTGAACACACCGGCGCCCATACTATGGAGACTCCAGATTCACGATTTCCACGATGCGAAATTCGGGCCAACACGGACGACCGGATTGACCTACTTGATGGCGATACTTCTGCAATTTCCTGATTGGCTGGGACTTTCTTAATCTACTTTCGAGCCGACAATCGGATTGACCTAGTCACAATTCTGCAGGCAATCCGATTGGTCAAAATCTTCAATTGGACTTAGAAATCTACTTGGAATAATAATCTTCAACAGACTTCAGAGGGGTTTCTACACTGATGTGCCACCATCTCTAATCTACTGCTGCTATCAACTAATCGACTTTGGACGAGATACTCCAACCCTTCCCGGACTCTACTGCATAATCATCTGACGAAAAGCTCGCCAAAAGGCCCAGTGCCATAGGGCGAGGGTAAAGAAAATCTACCACTCACTCACAGAAGGCCCCACGCGTCTGTAGAAGTGTCCCATGTAGGTCAATCCAACTGTTCTGCGTAGTTGTTGCACGTGGAATCTCAACAAAGTGAGCCGTCTGTATGTTCCGGAACCATTGTCTAGCCTTACTTATTTCGCCATACAATGGCCCCGAAGCTCACGTTCAATCTGTGTAGGCTCCACATACCGCTTCCATCGTCAATGCCCGTGGAGTTGCCGTAGGTTCCCCTTGTCACGCGGGAGCTTGGAGTGTCAAGGAATATCTCGGCGACGGTAGTCATCAGTAGTAATTTATCACTCGCCCCTCTTGAGGACCACATTAAAAATATAGCCGATTAAAAACATATGTACAACATGTTTTCCACTTTCTACACTGTACAACGCTACATAGTACAGTGTAGGGTGGGTAGTACAGACAAACGTCGTATTCAACACTGTGGTTCCAGACAGCGGCACGTGTTGCGGGGTCACCTTGCTCCAGACGGCCGCAACACGTCCTGCCTGTTCGATGGTCTGAACTGGAATGTAGACTGGCATTTTCGGCATTTTCCTAACTTTCGGAAATGGCTCAAAAACACCCTCGCTTAAGTATTTAATAAGATGTCTCCTCATTTCAGGAATATCGAATCGACATTGGGCTATATCAAAATTAAATTCTTTAAACAATACCTCAGTCATGAATGCAATTGCAAAAACGCTGTACATCGGGAACAACAACATTAATAAAAAGGGATTCGTTTGCATAAATTTGTAAAAGTTGTAACATAATATCCGAATTTAAAGTTTTATTTTGTTCTATGGTGTACATACTTCAGTTTTAATCACTAGCTGGTGTACGGATTCCGCCTCTATCATTCTCGCTACTGCCTTTGTTTTGTGCCCGTCGATGGCTCAGAACATTAGGGGTAAACGTTCCGTCGAAATGAACATACTTCACCCATGGAACAGACTTCTGAATTTCACTTAAGTGTCAGGTTCACTATACCGGCATACAGATTGAACTTGTCCAAATACGTATTTGTAAGACGTCCGCCGGGGAAACAATTCTGCACTCTAGGTAAAATACCCGAAACAATGATTGTGGCGCTGAAATGAGAAAAAATATGCAAGTATTATATCTTACAGTATTCAATACGAAAACGTTAAGTTTTAAATTCAATTATTTATTCGGCGCAAACATTATAATGTTTTCGACAATACAATAAAGCGGATTCATATAATACCTTTCAAACAGTTGTGCCGAATTCAAAATTAAACAAATGAGCATCATACGAGACTGATGAGTATGCCAAATATAATGTCAAAGTTATGTTATGTTGATAGGATTAACGACACGCGTCGCTTCTGAATTACTTTGCTTCGCACATTTGCTAATATAAAAAAGCCGTGTGTTGATAGGATTATTGACACGTCTTGATTGTATCGGTTTTAATCCTTATAATTACCTTGGGTTGGCTTCATGAATAGACTCCGCCAAGTCCTGTATCTTGCTCATCACTGCTTGGAATGTCGTTCGCACCAACGTGAACAGCAATCACCTTTAATATTAAATCACTAAATCATTAGATTTGTTCGTGCATCCATTTCTTATAATTTAAATACTGTATTACCGGATACAATTAATTAAGTATTCGCTATGACATACTTTCTTTAAAATAAAGCAGTGATTTAAAGACAAAGTTGGAATTGTGAAATAAAATTAGCTTATTAATTGTATCAATTAAAGAAATGCACATTGACAAATATTGTTTGATAATCAATGTGTAAACCAATTAAAACAAAAATTATCACCCAAGTCACTGTGTCTTTAAATCACAGCTTTATTTTAAAATAAAGTGTGTCATATGCTTATTATCTAATCACTTGTAAAACACCTTTTAACAATCTGTTAGTTCGTTGCTAGGGTTAGTGACATTTGTATAATCTGTTGTAAAAACATCGAACCTGTGCAACTTTACATTAGTTTGTTGATAGGATTAGTGAAACCCGTTGATTACAATATAATATTGATTGACGTAACCGCCGGGTATATGTACTGTTGCTTGTACGATTTAAAATCACCATGAATGTCCCGTGCGACACGTGCATGCGTAACATATAATATAAATATTTATTTAATTGTTCCAAACTATGTTTAGATTGCTTTAACATAAGATAATGTATTAATTGTTGGCCATCTGTAAACTATATATTTTAAATAGCATTATCTCATTACCTGCATTAAGAATTCAATTAACGGGACACACGGCAACCTTGAAGTTTGTATTGTGAATTATTATTAGCACCACGAATACTTAATCTAGTTTCATTTTGACTTTAAACTAGCTAGCCTACAATTTGTGATTTAACCTTTCTTAGTTATTCTGCTATTTGCTTTGAACTCTTTAAACAGTTGCACAAATGTCATTTAAAAAACTAATTTCACACCGCGAGTCTTAGTAAAAATCAAGATTGCCTTGTGCCTTGTCAAACAAACACACTATATACTTGCATCCAATCCAGCAACATTATCCGATATCTCAGGCCATATCTCGTTAACCTTGTATCCTGGAAAACACTTCTCTACTATGTCCTTATTATTAAGATATTGATGCAAATACTTGGTCTGGCTATGTCCAACTATAAGAGCCATTGTTAATTTCGTAATAAGTGTACACTTTCAAATATATGAATCACAATTAATCCATAAAAACACAGTGATTGCAACAGTATATACAGTTACCATGTATTACTCTGTATTTGTATCCGCATGGGCTCTATAGCCTATTGGAATTTTGAAATAAAATTATCTATCTATCTATATGAAATGAATTGCATCACCAATTTGAAGATGTTATATCTCATGGTCGCATACGGTGCTATAAACAATCAATTACACATGCTACAAACAATATAGTTTTAACTTTGAATTTTTTAATTCAGCAAATTAGAGTTTTGTTGAATATACAATTTACCTTAAGAATTGCTTGAAAACTGCTACAAACTTAACACTTACTTAAATCTTTGAACATTTGAAATGATTCAAACAGTGCGTCTGACTTCCGGATTAACCCATCATTAAATAACAACTGATACAAATTTACTTACCTTTTAATTTCACTTTGAACTATTTAAATTGGTTAAAATTACCAATTTGGTAAATTATTGCATTTTATTATTTCGGTTTTACTATGATCTCTATGATCAGTGATAATTGCTACAAACAAACAATAAAGGTATTAACTGGTCTTAATTGAATATTCTGTTTGATCTCAGTATAGACATGTTCTCATGTTAATTAACTATACAACTATACAAAAACATATCAGAATACCTTAAATTTAAATTACTATTAGAATCAATGCGAATTTTTAAACACACAATTTTAATTTTAATTTATAAAATAGTAAAGTAATAAAATAATAAAAGTATACATATATTTAAAGCAGTACAGTAATACATAGTTGATTCATATACTAATCTTTTGATAGCATGAAAAACTGTCAGCAGACATCGGTAAAATAATTAGCAATATTCCAAAGCATATAACTTTGTCATTTATAGACGGGCTTTAGTAATTTTTATATCTAAATAAAGAGCACAACATAAGCTTTAAGAGTATATAAACAAATATTTTATCGGTAAAGTACTTCATAAAAATAGTTTGGGGGCCATGTGGTCCGAACCAAAATATCGCGGCTAAAAAAATACGATTTCACATGTATATATACAGCGACTTATAACTTTGCCAATTTTTATACGATTTAAATTATCCTTACAGTTTTAGAAAGAACCTATCTTCAGCTAAATAAATATATAAAGTTATTACTGATCAAAGCTGTATTAAATAATTCCGAGAGGGGGCCATGTGTTTTTAACGATCAAAATATGGCAGATGGGTATGTGTGTTGCATTCAATAACTCGGTTATTTCGCATCTAAATTTAAATATTTGCAGTGTTTTGGAAATTACATATTCTAAGCTTTCGAATGATATATAGTTTTATCATATCTGATAAATACTAAAGAAGTTATTCTGGGCCAGGTAGTCCTTTTTTTCAACCCTAAATATAGCGGGGGCCAACAAGTAACTCGTCCTCTCTCTCGTCTGTCTGTCTGTCTGTGTGTGTGTCTCTCTCTCTCTATCTCTCTCTCTCTCTCCTGTCTGTGTGTCCTCTCTCTTTCTCTCTCTCTCTCTCTCTCTCTCTCTCTCTCTCTCTCTCTCTCTCTCTCACCTGTCTGTCTGTCTGTCTTGTCTGCTGTTCCTATTTCTTCTACTTTAGAGTGACTGGAGGCGATCTAGACGAGTGATTGGTGTCAATCCACCATTATATTGCTTCAGTTTCATATTTATAAAGTTGTTAAGATTCAGTAATAGTCCAAGAACTTCTGTTCAAGGGAATTAATGGTTTGACAGAAATGAATGTGACAGTGAATCGGGGTGATACTATCCCACGGTCGATTTCCCGGTTACTTCCCGGTTAAAACTCGATTGAAAAGGGATTGCAAATGTGATGAGTGTGAGGATGTTTCTGATGTTTTAATGATCTATATGCCGTATTTATGTATTCATCTTTTCATAATCACTAAAAAAAAATGTTGGGAAAAAGAAAAAAGTAGTTAAATTAAGTCTTGAATATTGGCATTTTTTCTTAATAATTTGACTGTTTTCGGCAATTCCCGGTTCAGTTATACACATATTTAAAGGGTAACAATGCCTTAATAATTGAGAAGTTATTGTTTTATTTCATAACGTATGGTATGTTTAACACATTACAATAATAAAGAAGGAAAGAAATTGCAAAATAAACGTTTTATTGCTTCATTTCCATTTTTATAGGTGTTGAAGGATCAACCCCAAGATTAACTGATATGTCTGCATCGTTAGTAAGAGTAGTTTTATTTAAGGATTGGCTCTTTTTTACAGTTGAAATTGCAATTATACGTTTACTTTTGCGCGTTGTGACATTAATTATGTTTTGCCATCCCCTTTCAACCGGGTTTTAACCGGGAAGTAACCAGGAAATCGACCGGGGAATAGTATCACCCCAAAAATCGTCTTCCAAGTGTCGGGCGGGGACATGAGCATTTGCTGATATGTAATTGACATGGGCATTCCACGAGAATCAAGTTGACTCAAAGGTCTACACCTAGATATTGAGCACTGCTGGCTGTTTCTGTAAAACTCCATTTAGAAAATAACTCGTGAGGATGAGAGTTTTCGCCTTGGTAACCTGAATGACTTGGCACTAGGCTTCCTAGAAATACATAATTATCAGGACAAAAGCGTCCACGGTAAGGGAATGTGCTTGAAACTATAGTCCGCCCCAAACTAAAATTTACCAGCTCTGCCTGGAATTCGAACGCCCAATCAAATTATATAGACAGACTGGAAATGTCGAGCTGCCCGATGAACCCAAACTTACTTTTCTAGGTACTCGAGTGTCACTGAGATGCTGGAGAGGATGGGTTGGCGGTCACCAGAATAGCGGATGTCTGACGCACGCTACTATTCTTTGCATCGGTCATATATTGTACATAAAGTATTTGAAACGAAGTATTAAATATGTCCGCTGACTACGAAGCGTCTACTCTACAGATGCACGTCTGTGCATAGACGATATACACTGAACAAAATTGCTAACTATCAACTTTTGTATCTTAACTAACTTTCTTATTTTAAATATATTTTAGAAAAGATATATGATAAGTATTTTGTTTTGACCCATAGTTTGTAAAACATTTACATGAAAACATGAAATGTGCTGATAAAACACATAACATGAGTCAAAGATCGCTTAAAGATATAAAATTCTTAAAATTGGTATGAAATAATAGAAAAAAACATAAAAATTTGACCCCTTTATCGCAGATTCTCCGTCTATAAAAAAATGAAATATGGATAATCTTAAACTACCTCCCTTTAAATTGAATATTGTTTGAAATTCAAGTAGGGTAACTCGCCCTTAAGTCGGACTTGCCCCTGCCTCGGACAGTTATTGATGGTTGAATATCTTTCTCAACTGGAAACGGTCAATAACTGTTACTATGAAAGGGAGACAATCCAATGATTTATTTCATTCAAAACAGCAAGATTTACCCCCAATCTATTGATTTCTCCAGTTACCTTTATAGTCCGACTCAAGTTCGACTTTGAGGCAGATATATTTAGACATTTATATACATACATGAAGAAATATAAGGACAATTTCTTTATTTGAGCTTTAATGGCAATATCAAAGCAATTTTATGACCCACTACTGAAGTTGCAATGGTGAGTGCGAAAAGTATGACGTAATCCCAGCAAAAACGCTGGTACCGCTAAACAGGTGACATCGAATGATAATTAAACACTGAGGAAGAAACCAGATGGTTTCAGCAAGCAGGAGCATGAACACAAATAGACAGACGTGCCGAGAACCAATAACCTGTCCGACTCAGGGGCGATTTACCCTAACTGTAATTCAGCGTTAACATTAAATATGCGAAAATTTCTTTTGCAAACGCATTTTGTAGTGGTAATGCTAGTAAAACATGATGTCAAAATAAATTTAACTGCCATATTTTAGAATTAGAAACATCGAAAGCTTCACTAATTCGAAGTACGTAATAAAATAATATAAACCCAGTTGTATAAGTGTTATAACTTATTTCTAAGAAAACACATTGACTTAAATGTTTTAAAATATGTTCATGCAATCAGAGTAGACGATTTACACTCATTATTTTGCAGTTTAACCGTATCTCTAATCAAGCACAAAATACACAAAACAATGAGAATATTACTGACATATTCTTAGGTTGTGGTTTAGTATATATAGAGTAACAACGGTGTCTCAAGGTACTGCTACTTGATCACATACAGGGGCGTAGCGTGGCGTACCAGCTCTGGCATACTCCTTTACTCCCCCGAGTAACTTGAAAAAATAAATAAATACAGTAGTTATATTCCTGACAAATAGCGCCATTTTGGTCCGAAAATGAAAAAAATATATATCGGGGGAAGACCCGCGAATCCGCGTGGCGGTCCATCTACTCTCAAACGCTCCCACACTCTGCGCTTCACACGTCGTATAAGAAGTATGCTGAAAATAGGCCATGCTACGCCCCTGACACATATAGTAAAATACACACTGGGATGAACTATTACAAATATTTCTGGGATGCTCTACCAGAAGATGTTGGTTGAGATGCTCTACCAGATGATGTTGAGCTGATGCATGACTTGAATAAGTTCAAACATCAAATGCATCAACCAATAAGTGCTTTAGTCCTTTTTGTGTATCCTGATTGTATCTTTTTCACACTATAATGTTAACACACCTTTCGCACTATTTCCTCATATTGTCTTACTTCAAACATTTTAGCTTGTCTACTAACAGACATAGGCGTGCTTACTCGCGAGAGTGGGTGGCAGTATATATCAATTCAATTCAATTCAATATTTTATTCGGCATAACATTTACATGTTTATTGCCTAAACAAGGCGGAATACAATACACAATATTTCAGAGAAGAGTACAAACAAACATACATACTTCATTTAGAGAATGAATATATATATTTCAGTGGAACATTTATAATTATTACGTTCTATCAAAGGCATTTTATCACATGTTATTACCATTATCAAGATTGTATTTGAAAAGCATTTATATTTAAAGACTTTAGAACAATATATAGAGATAGACAGAATACAGTAACATATATTATAAACATAAAACAATAGGCCTAATAGGGCCTGTGGACGCTCTAATGGCTAAAGATAAAGTTTGTGTATAAGGGGCCATAACTCTTTTAAACTCATTCAACCGGAACATTGCGATGATATGCGCAACTAGGCCTGGTACTGATCATCCCTGAACAATTTCGTTGAAATCCGGCCAGGGGTTCAGGAGAACTAGTTCAGACAAAGTTTGTGTATTAAAATGGTTCAATCTGGCTGGCTTTCGAAATTGTCCGAGCTTGCATTGATATAAACAATCTGGTAAAGTTTAAAAAAGATCGTATGAAAAATGAAGGCCCTATCATGTTAACGAGGCAAAATATGACAATTTTAACTAAATCAAGGGCCATAACTCCGGTGTTACTGGTCCAAACTGGCTGGTTTTCGAACTCGTCTGAGCTTTCATTGATATCAACAATCTGATAAAGTTTAAAAAATGAAGGCCCTATCGTGTTAACGAGGTAAACGTTAACGGACGGACGGAGGGACGACGGACAACTCGCCACCCCATAAGCTCTGCTGGCTGTATGGAGTCTGTGGTGGATAACACGACATCGATATGCGCAACTAGGCTTGTACTGATCATTCCTCCCAAGTTTCACTGAAATCCAGTCATAGGTTCAGGAAAACTAGTCCGGATAAAGTTTGTGTATTAGGGGCCATAACTCTGTCAAAAATGATTCAACCGGAACACGGCGATGATATGCGCAACTAGGCTTGGTACTGATCAACCCTGCCATGTTTTGTTGAAATCCGGCCAGGGGTTCATGAGAAATAGTCTGTACAAAAGTAAGTGTATTAAAACTTTTAACTCTGCCAAAATTCATTTAACTTTAACACGGAGATGATATGCGCAAAGCTTGTTACTCATCATTCCTGCCAAGAGTTACTGAAATCCGACCAGGGGATCAGGAGAACTATTCGAGACAAAGTTTGTGTATTAAAACCGTTAAAGAGCCATAACTCAAGAGGGCCTGTATCTAGCGTCTATATGGGGTCTGTGGTGGGGAACACGCCACCGATATGTGCAACTAGGCTTGTACTGATCCTCCCGGCCAAATTTCATTAAAATCCAGCCATGAGTTTAGGTAAACTATTCCGGATAATGTTTGTGTATAAGTGGCCATGACTCTGTCGAAAATCACGGCGACAAAGTTTGTCCATTGAGCCACAAAAATCATTCAACCGGAACGTGACAGCAATATGCGTAATTAGGCTTGGTACTGACTATTCCTGTGAAGTTTCATCGAAATCCACCAGGAGTTCAGGACATCTACTCCGGATAAAGTTTATTTGTAATGGGCCATAACTCTGTCAAAAATGATTCAGCAGGAACACGGCGATGCTAAGTGCAACTAAGCTTGATACTGATCATCCCTGCCAAGTTTCGTTGAAATCCGGCCGGGGTTCAGGAAAACTAATCTGTACGAAGTTAGTATATTAAATTTTTTAAAGGGCCATACATCTGCAAAAAAACGTTCAACCGGAACATGGAGATGACATGTGCAACTAGGCTTGGTACTGATCATCCCTGCCAAGTTTCGTTGAAATACTACCAGAAGTTCAGAAGAGACTAGTCCGGAAAAAGTTTGTGTATTAAAACCTTTAAAGTGCCATAACTCCGCCAAAAAACATTCAACTGGAACACGGCGTCGAAATGCACAACTCTAAGGCTTGATATTGACCATCTTTGCCAAGTTTCGTTGAAATCCGGCCAGGGGTTCAGGAGAAATAGTCCGGACAAAGTTTGTGTATGAAAACCTTTAAAGAGCCATAACTCTGCAAAAAATGTTTCAACTGGAACACGGCAATAATTTGCACAACTAGGCTTGGTACTGATCATCTCTATAAAGTTTTGTTGAAATCCGGCCCGGGGTTCGGGAGAAATAGTACGGGAAAAGTTTTTGTATTACCACCTTTAAAGAATCATTCCACCGGAACACGGTGACGATATGCACAACTAAGCCTAGTACTGATCATCCCTGAATATTCGTTGAAATCCGGCCAAATGAAGGCCCTATCGTCTTAACAATGTGAAAAATCATTTTCATTATGAAATATATTTAGATGTATTGCCATGCGATTTAAGAAGTTTAGTAAGTAGAGTAAGGTTATCGTCACATTCTCTAAGAATTCAAGCAGGTCGGTATGGTATCAATAGGATTGAAATAAAAGAACGTTTTTGTCAATATTGTAATACTCAATATATTGAAGATGAGTTTCATTTCATTCTAAAATGCCCATGTTACTCCGATATAAGGAGGAAATACATAGCACAATATTATTGTAATAGACCAAGTATGTTTAAATTCATCGAATTATTGCAAACTGAAAACAAAATGATTCCTTTTAAATTGGCTTCATATCTCAAATGTGCGATGTCACAACGCATGTGTGAACACTTTATAGATCATCCTCTTTAGAGTTGATATATGTCTGTATATGAATCATACTTTGTATGTTACACGTGATTTTAAATGTATTTTGTAATTGTTGTATATATGTTATGATAATGTACTTAACGTACAAGTCAATACAAGTAAGTGCTGTTCTGTTCTGTTCTTAACGAGGCAAAATACAGCATTTTTAACTAATTCAAGGGCCATAACTCCGCTGTTACTGTTCCGATTTGGTTGATTTTTTTAACTTGTTCGAACTTTCATTAATATTAGTTATCTGGTAAGCTTGGTAAAGATCAGATGAAAAATGAAGACCCTTTCTTCTTATCGAGGCAAACTGCAGCATTTTTAACTAAATCAAGGGCCATAACTCAGTTGTTACTGCAGATCTGTAAAAACAGATACGTTACCATATCTGATAATGAAACTGTGTTTGTTTTATAAATCAAATTTATTTTTAAAGAAATACTATTGATTGGTTCAATCTTTTTTTTAAAGTTTCAGTGTGCTTCCTTTTCGTGTTTATATTATTGAATATATGTGATGTTTGCAATCATTTAAACAGATATGTTACTATTCATCAAGGACTTTAAAACATGTGTCATAACTTAGTATTAAAACAAATACAGAGTCCCTGACTTCTCTGAAATATGGTAACGTATCTGTTTAGTGTTCTGGAGACGGCATTTCAGCAAGGACAGCTACTAAAAACTTCTTTATTTCTAGAAAAGACATCTTTCAACTCAGTCATGTGAAATCCAGGCTTACAAAAATAATCTTTTTTTCCGTCCAAGACAGAGAACAAATATTTTTTATAGCAATAACGACATATGCACCAACACTTGGGACATTGCAAAATTGGTCATTTTGTGACTTTCGGGGGATATACTACTTGGACGGGTATGGTAAAGATGGTCACTTTTATGTATTTTTCGCACACTGTGAGGTGGTTTAAAGTAAATTAAGAGGCAACATATATTTTTCACCAGTTGTTTAGGCAATTATACGCTAGGGACAGCAGTATTCACTAATTTGCATGTTTAGTGTAGTCTTGATCATCTTCGACGCTTGATTGTAAATACAACATTGTCTGAGCAGCATCGAGGCTATTTGGAAGTTGTCAGGAGCTGGAGTTCTCAATTAACCCTTTGTACTAAATGAGGCGCATTTATTAATTAACATAGGGTTTGCATAATTATCGTTTGTAGTCCAACTACGCCAAATAGTTTGTGTATGATATAACAGTATAAAAGTCGAATAGCAAATAACACACAACCAAAAACAAACAATAATTTCAAGGAACAATAAAAGCAAAGTATACGACACAACAGCCTGGCGGGAGTTACTTTATTTGCACTGTCCCGTTTCATTGGAATGGCAATTGGGTAATAGTATACAACTATCTACTTCTGTTGAGGCCATTTTTACTGCTGAGGGTCAGTAGTCATTCCCGAGGATGAATAGTTTTAACTATTTATATAATTGTTTTATTATATTGAATCGTATAAACTCCATTAGCTATTGTTGCTTACTTGTTTACTACACGCATAACTTCACGTCACGGGAAAGCATAACGTCATTCTCAAACTATTGACCTGCAAAAATAAGACTATTGACCGCAAAACCAGATTTAACCGGATAGGAAACGTTCTAAAGTCAATTGAATTGAATTGGGGTTTTAAGGCGCACCAACACATGAAAAGGTTATATGGCGCCTAAAAGGCATGAACATGCCAGGCTCATCTTCCATGTACATCAAGATAAAATATGGAAAATGGGCCTAGAACCTTCTCACCCTGAACTGCAGAGTTGCTGCAAATTCTATCGTAGAAACTCCATTTACGCTGGAGCCACGTTATTGTTTTTCTGCCACTGGACTTTTGATGCGAGCGAGATGGCACCTGAAACAATGCAGGGATCATGATGAAGATCTTTAATGAACATGAACAAAAAATGATAAAATGGACATGAATTTGGGGGGATTCTACCCCTCCAAAGGGATCTGCAGTGGCCCTATTATTTGCCCCGTGACCAAACGGGGCCCCCGGCAACCACACGGGGCTTCTAAAGTAAATAATTCATACGTGACTGCCCTTTAGCCAATGAAAACTACGTATTTTAAAATGATATGTAATAATGATGTTTTTGCCACTGGTCGTTCCATGGCGGTACGCTTATTGTCGGTCTTTTTATGTTTGTGGTATCCAATAATTTGCTTCTATTTTCCCTTGTAATTGTTGTTTATGTTTTGTATGCATGCTTTTGATTGACGTTTTTGTTCTATAAATGCTACATGTCCTATACTGTGTATAGAAAAATTGCTGGTATCAACTGTGCACCTCTTGTCGTAGATCTGTTTATGCATTGCTTTGAAAGCGATTTCATGTTGAGTCTTTCACTAGATACTCTCGGTTTCTGGATGACAAGATACAAGATACAAGATACAAGATTTTATTAACCAATTAAGAGCCCTCACAGGAGCAAGTAATTTAGTACAATGATTGCAATGATTGGTAAGTAACAAACAAACAATATAAAATAAACCAGAGCACATACACTGAGCAGAGTCGCCTACAGTACATTAAACTATAATCACACCAGTAATTATATATTATTATTTATAATGACTATTAGGGTTAATTGTGTTTTTTAAAACACTGTATTAAGTAAGTACCTAATGCTTTCAGAATGTGTATATTTTCACAAGATAATAGCCAAATAAGTTGATTATTCAAATCAAGGCTGGAAAAATTAGAACATTCTGAAGATATGCATGTTAATAAATTAGTTCTTTCATCTGAATAATAAGGACATGTTAGGAGAAAATGCATCTCATCATCTATAGAATTACTGGTACAATGTTCACACAATCTATGTTCCACCGGAGTATTAGTATACCTTCCAGTTTCGATTTTAAGTCTATGGGAACTTAGACGAAATTTAGCAATGGCATTACGTTTTTCAAAATTATCAATACTACACAGGTACTCTTCTAATTGGAAATCATGTTTAAAAGTGAAGTAAGTTCTCAATTTTCCATGAAGGAGCTTAGTTTGACATGCTGAACATTGACAATCCTTGCTTTTCTGCTATGGTAAACTGGGGAATGTGTACTTTGCGAGAATAGGTTAGTGCATAGTACGAAAGGTTAGATCAATAAAATGTGTCGACAAACATTAACGGCGTTTGTTCTGTGTGGCTAATCATGACACTTCGACAGTTTCGAAGACAAATACTACTAAAAATAAAGTAATACCCAATAATCATTATTATCTACGGTGTCCTGTTAGGGTCATTTTACCATCGTATCTTACCATCGACATAGCATCGACATAGTCGATGGACCTATGTCGATGGACCGATGGTCCTATCGCGATGGTAAGATGCGATGGACGATGGTGAGATGCGATGGTCGATGGTAATTAAGATGCGATGGACCATCGACCATCGCATCTTATCATCGCATTTTACCATCGACCATCGCATCTTCATGGTAAGATGGCCCTAACAGGACACCGTACTGATCTGTTCAGTATATTTGTTTCTAGTTATTTAATTTCTACGGTATCCTGTTGATGAAGTAAAAACACTATTCGATATGCTTTGAATAAGCAGTTTATTTAATGTCAAAACACACCATTTTCGTACTATATCAAGGAAATTCTCAACAAACAAAAAGTTCTGCGATGAATGTATCATCGCTGTATATAGCCTTGAAACATGTTTGTTCTTGGCATGTCCTAAAAATAGAAAAACATTTCACAATCGGCAGAAACATGACTATTTCACAATATTGCATTTGAACCATTTCGCAATATTTCATCATCTGATGACGTCACTTCCTGTCATTTCCTGCGCACGCGCAGTTTTGGGGCCAAAGCGCTGCTTATACTACTAAGAATGTAATTTTATGTATTTTAAACCTTGCAACAATATCTTTCGAACCAGGATTTCCGTATCGCTGCCATTCATTGTGTGATTTAAATGAATTCAATTAGCTAGTCTATATCTTCAAATGAACAGTATTACAAGTATACCTTTAAGTTAAAATTCAACCAAAGACCGTCTTGGGCTTCAGGCTTCTTTACCCCCCACCGATTCTCTAACCAAGGGTCACCACCTCTTGAGCCCAATCTCACTCTTGACCTCCCCTAATGCCTTCACAGCTATGCAAGAGAGATGATTTTAATTTTGATGTTTGTCTTAAATCTTATCCTGTCGTACCCTTAAGGGCTATTGGTCAGCCATCTTTGAAAAGAATATCCAAAATGGATGGGGTATGGTTAATTGAAATTTTCATCCAAATGCATATTATAGGCATGAACAATGTCAATAATATAATAGATGACAGTAATTCAACACTATTGATGTGTACATAATATCAGAAACAATATTTATTTGGCAGAAATAGTGCCCTTTATATTCGAAAAGTTTAGTACAATTTTACACGAAGATATTTTGTTGTTGAGGTTAAATAAATTTGTCCATAGAATTGTCCATTTATCTAAAAATGGCACACGAGACATCATTCCTAAATTAAATACGACATGTTATCACATCATCCAAATTTAAAAGTCAATCATTGTAAAAAAACACAAGCTATTATTTCAATGGCATGTACTTTAAAAATAATCTCAATACTATAGTATGGTGGCACTGACGGGTTTTAATTGTCAAACTATTATAAATGGCAAATATTTTTGGATGTATTAAACACAACTGAGTGACTGTTTTGAATAGAGACATGGCAAAACAAGTGTAATTTTTATTATATTCGAATAAAAACAGCACATACTAAATAATAACATACGAATAGATCAAATGACCTGTTTATCCGAATGTTTCACCATACCGCATGTTTTAATTTACAATTCACGTGCATGCTTTTCATGTGTATCGTGTGTGTCTTGAAGGCAAATGGCGTATAAAGAAACTCTTCATTTTTAACAATGGTGTACTTCGAATTTGGGATGATGTGATGACATGGCTTACTTTATTTAGAAATGATGTCTCGTGTGCCATTTTTAGATAAATGGACAATTGTATGGACACATTTATTTAACATAAAAAACAAAACATCTTCGAGTAAAATTGTACTAAACTTTTCGAATATAAAGGGCACTATGTCTGCCAAATAAATATTGTTTCTGATATTATGTTCATATCAATAGTGTTGAATAACTGTCATCTATTATATCATTGACATTGTTCATGCCTATAATATGTATGCATTTGGATGAAAATTTCAATTAACCATACCCCATCCATTTTGGATTTTTTTTTTCAAAGATGGCTGACCAATAGTCCTTAATTTTCTTTTTTAGTTGCTCTGACTTCTGCTAAGTCATTGTGAACTTGCATTGTGTATGTCTCATATATACATGATGATCTATGTGTTATACTTATATTGCCTATTAATGCTGCCTTGTTTGTTCACTGGCACTTCAGCTGCAAATATTATACAAAACATGTTTTAAAAAAGAAGATACATCTACTGTCTATATAAATAGTAGGGGTGTTTTTTATATATGATATTTGGGACTCATGTGCCAGTGGGAGGGTCCAGGGTTCGAGCCCCGGTCCAGCTGCACATTTTTCTATCGATATGACCACTGTATACTGTGAATGTTGCAATTCTTCATGTTCGATTGTATACCTATTTTCATTTTTTAAGTAATTTTGAGTAGCTTACCGAAAGCAAATGCTAGGTTATTAGTCGTTGATAGCTACTCTAAATGGTCTTAATGGCGTGAATGTTTTCCCCTGCGCACTCAGGAAGCAACACACACTTGCAAATCATTGCTCTCTTATGGCAGTATATATGGTAGGTACACACCATAAGAGCAATGATACACCATAAGAGCAATGATTATCGCAGCCGGAAGCAACAGAAGAACAGTTCTCTTCGGTGAATTATTGCCAGGTATGGAGCTCCAAGAACATAATGTCGAACATTGCCATAATTGTTCAATATAAAATGTCACTCCATGTGCTCATGCCATCCAATGACGAATGGACTGACTAAATCAAAGCATTCTCGCATACTTAAGGCGTTTAGGGAATTCTGCAAGAACCAACAAGATGATGGTCAGAACTACTACCAGGAATCATGAGGAGAAACCACTCTACACTAGCCACGCAGTCAACATTGTCTGCTGTTTGGTAGAGAGATGCATCTCCCAATTGACACAAAAACGATTTTCTTAAGTCAAAATTAGTAGGACAGAACATCAAGACGGCCCATGATAAATACATGTATCAGTATGATCAGAGATCCCAACCAGACGTCACACTCGCAGAAAGGGTATGGCTTTATTGTACCAAACGTCCAATAGATAAAGCTCCAAAGCTTTCTCTGAAATATGTTGGTCCTTACTAACAACCAACATGGGATCATGCAAACCCCACTTACAGGCACCCATCATGTACAAACGAACGAAGAAGTAAAATACATTGCAATGATAATGCGCCTCAAACCTTACTGTGATCCTGATGACAGACCAACCAAATCATCAGATGAATTACTGCATAAAGAAAATGAGTTTGATCCAGAGGAAATAGTAAGGGAAGGAACAACTACTGAAGCGAATGAAAATCCTCTTTATCACAGGGGACAATAAGATGTTCCACAAAGGCCTGCAAACAGACAAAACCAACAACAGCACCTTCTTGGTAAAACAAAATGCTTGTGTAAAACATTAGTCAGAATGTTAACTAAAGGTCTCACAATGTACAGTATCAGAAACCAGATGAACAGACTGAAAAACCACGTGATAAAAACAGAATTACGCACATCAAGCAGGATAAAGTATTTCTTAAAACGAATGCACGGGATCTGCTTCTAGCACAAAATAAACCAGGAGTGTGTAATGATGGTAACCGGAGAAATAAAAGGATTTGTTTCTACCACACGAACAAACAGTAATCTGTAGTAAATGGTAAAGATATCCAGCAATACTTCTGATTGGTACTACCATTGTAAAATACCAAGTCATCTGGTAAGAGTGGTTCATTCAAATTAATGAAAGGGTGTAACTGTTTATTCTAATTTGGTTCTCCATCTTGTTCGAGATGTTATGACCTGTGTAACAGGGTGTAATCTTAATCTCTTTAAAAATAAGCCAGCAATCGGTCACATTTGTGTAGAGCGTCTCGTCCAGTGTACTCTAGCTGCTTGTATGGCAATATGATTCTGCAGGACTTATAAAGAATGAAAGGATCTCACAGCTTTATTTCCCATAACCCCTAAATCGTGCTAAAACGCATGCCTTTCCCTTCCTACTATATACATGTACGTGGAATTCCATTTCTATCTTCAAAAACAATAAGATCGCGAGACCAAATTCAGCAATTTCTGCCAAAGCTCTTACCTTTCAGCAACTAGTTCTTATCTGGACGTACTGCAACAAACCTGAGTTACAACAACAACCGGGTATAAGCAGTTTAGTAAAAGATTGGATGACATATGAAGGCGTTAATGTTTGCAATGCTTACCATAGAATACGTTTAATAAATCAACGGCTTTAACTCCTTTGTTTCTCATAGAATAAAGCTATTAACTTGTTCAAGCTTGAATTAATTACATTCAAGTTTGGTTATCCAGTGCATGCAGTTTCTTAAAAAAAGGTTAAATGCAAAAAAATAACGTTACAATGATGAAGTTCATAACACGTAAAAGTAAAGTCATCTGTGAAACCACTCTGCGTCGTTGAGCTTTACTGCCAAATATATTAATGATTCGTTTGGTTAATCTAGTGATACAGTCCAGACTCTATAGTGCCTATACCTTAAGGATGTCCTATTGGTTAAAAGGCAGAGGGACTATAAATCTTAGAAGTATACACACACCGTTAAAGGACAGGACTCTCATGAGAAACAGTTAAATGTTGGCCCCTTCATCAATGAAAAAGTAACAAGACTCCCCTTGTTCTTCGAAATGAATTACATTAGGTTGTACAGCACACCAACGCATGAAGATTATATGGCGCCTAACATGAATGAACATGCCAGGCTCATCTTCCATTTACATCAAGATAAAAGAATGGGCCTAGAACCTACTAACCAGGGGCCCGTTTTATGAAACATTACGATAATTTTGATCGTAAATCAAATTATTAAATGTATTGCTAAATGTTACGTTAAACAGATAAAACGATTTTCTGTAAACTAATCTAATACATATGTTGCTTATGCAATATTTCCACCCTTCATTACTTGCTTCAAATACTTTTAAAGAAAATGGCTGAAGTTATTTTCTTTTGAATTACGATCAAAAGTATCGTAGGTTGTTTCATAAAACAGGGCCCTGCATAACTGCAAAGTTGCAGCATATTCTATAGTTGACACTCCATTTACGTTGTTATTCAAAAAGGTGAGACAAAATCAGGAGAACAACTGAACAGCAACACAGTTGATCAATTATATATATATACGGTTTATTGTAACAAGAAATATATCTTACAAGTCATTCTTTGCAATCTTTGTACCATTTCACAGGTAAACAAGTTTTTCATAATTAATAAATACCACTAGTACTCCATCATAAGATGAGAAATGCCAAACAGTATGACTATTTGTGTTGGGATCTTAGTTGCCCTGCAAGGAACTACATGTATATACAAAATATATCCACATGGAAACATCCATTATAAAAAAACTGTTAAACATTTTTAATATTAAAGTGACATATAGCAATCTTGAAGTGTATATCAAACATTAAAATTATCTTCTCAATTTATTAATTTCCAGTATTATTTCGACTTTAAATCCGCATGCATTTAAATATGAAGTTTTCTTGGTTATTCGATCGTAGGTTTAAATGTATTATTGGTGTAATGTAATCAACGGTTAATAATCTGCAAAAACAGTTTGCTTTATACTATTTTTATAATTAATATTAATGATTGAACAAATGCAATTTATGTGGAAAAACTAATGGGACGCCGCAAATTTTTAAAAATCAAGATTGTCGTGTGTCCCTTTATAGAGTACAATATTGTTAATTTGCCATATTTAAAAATAGTTGTTCAACTGAACTCTTCTTTGTAATATCAACTCAATACAACTTTGTAAATATTAAAGGCCAAACACACAAGTTTTCCACTGACAGAAATATCAATTTTAAGATTACGCATATACATATACTGAGGGAAAAAAGTTTAGCAAGTTGTTTATATTTTATAATACTGTACACAAGATATACCGACATTTTGGGACTTTACGGGCTTGACCACTACGTTCATTTATTCCTTACGTCATTAAGATGTTCGACTGTTATTGATGTGTGTTTAATAAAATATTGTGTCTATGGCAGTAGTTTGAATTTACAACTAAAATTGTTTTATTTCCGGGGTGCAACAAAAACTTGCTGAACTTTTTTCCCTCAGTATAGAAGCACAGTTGTATCAATGTTTACTTAGGAATATATGATCTATTTTTATAAAAGTATAAACTTCTGTTCTTATACTAGAACATCTGCTATCTAATGGCCAATAAATCACGGCAATCTTGATAGTTTAAAAACTTGCGGCGTCCCCTTAGTTTTCCTACATAACTTGTACTTGTTCAATCCTTAATATTAATTACAGAAATAGTATGAAGGAAATTATGTTTAACTGTTGATTATATTGCTGCAATACTAAATTTAAAAATATGGTAGAAGAAAACATGAAAACTCTCCATTTACATCTAGATAAAAACACATGTTTGAATGAGTCTAGAACCTTCTTGCAGAACTGCAGAGTTGTTGCAAATGCTCTTGTAAACACATTTTTGCTGGAGCCACAATCATTGTTTTTGGCCTCCACTCCAGTGGCACGTGAAACAAAACAGGGATCATGATGAAGACCTTAAATGAACATGGCAAAAATGACAAAATGAAAATGAATTCGGAGGGATTTTATCCTTTTGCCTGGATAAGGGCTATTCCATTAAAGCATATCCTGGACCCAAGAAGGCAATTTAATAAATATCTACGGGTGTAACCTTTTTCCCATTTTTTTTTCTTTAAACTCAATTTTGCATCTATGGGTGGGTATTCAATTTCAAAAGTGCCTTTCTTTAGTCTCATGCATGTTTAAATGGAATAGCCCAAAGCATTGGCCCTATTCTTACGGTACCCAGGAACCACATGGGGTCAATTAACTTTAGTACACTAATTGTGTAGGCAGCGTACACCTGTGGTACAGTATCGTGACTTAGGACCAACTTGTACAGCACGAGTGGCAGTAAATCATACCCTGTATATAACACTTGCCACGGCAGTGAACACAAATATTCATGGCAGACTTCCACGGTATTAAAGATAGTATGGATCAAATACAAATAACATTCACATTGTTTGTATGCATATCTGCTATAGATTCCTCTTCTTGTTTTATCTGCCCAGTATATGGGACAACCCAGTTAGCGTCCCCTTAGGATATACTGGTACACAGCAAATGGAGTTGTAAAACGTAACAAACGTAATTGTTCAAAATCCTGAAAACAATTTACAAACCAAGATTGTTAATTATCACATGGCACCAAATGCATCAAATTAATAAAAACTTCCAACCTCAGCACTGCATGTCAAACCACCCACATTGCCACACATTACAACTATACTAGAACGTATAGGAGTTACAAATTTGCAACAACTTATTATGTAAAAAATATTCATTATTATTCAGAAGTTCATGCTACTGTTTTTAGTTGAATAACAAATTAAGAAAACTAGAAATGTGTCCATGGGAAACTGCCCATACTGAAAACAGTAACTGAAAACGTAAAATTTTAAGAAAAAAGGGCCATAATTCCAAATGAGTTGTGTTCAAGGTCGAGTTCGACGCGGAATTGACAGGCACTTCTAGACATCATAGGTAAGCATCCTGTAAAATTTTGAAACAATTGGTTGAAAAATGTGGGAGATGACACACACAAGATATATTAACGTAAAATTCGAAGAAAAAAGGATGTTACTCCGGTAATACTAAGTCGATTGTGACGCCAAATCAATATTAACATCTAGACATTATAGGTAAGCATCCTGTAAAGTTTCTAAACAATCGGTTGAAAAGTGTGAAAAGTGTGAGACGAGATTGACACACAGACTTTTTGGGACAGACAACATGGCTAACACTAAATGCCCCCTCACCATTAAAACAATCCAGTCAACCCTGTATTCAGTGATACAATGGAACAGAAACAGCGGTTTCTAAAGAGAAATGGTAGATTGTAATGAAAGGTGGCCATGTTGCACAGGTGTTATTCTACTTACATATTGTTTAAAGAAAGTGGGCTCTTTATAGAGGTGGTCTCTGGTGTAGGTTTCTAAATATTCTAATCACAAACCATTCATTGTTTATTCTTCACAACAGTTTGAATCTGGTATCACTGAAAACACACCTTGAAGTGTTCCACTAGTTCAAAGTTTCATGCAACGTTTTGTGAATTTTGAAACCAGGTTTTGTCAAAAGTTTCCTATCGTCATAAAGTGGGTATTGCCCTTATCTAACATTACACTGTGAAACCAGAGATGGTAAAATGTTACTTATCGCTAGAAATGTTGGCTTGTCAATTCTTATTTTTCAACTAGAATGATTAACTAGAACACATAGAAGTTAAATACCTACTTGAAGTAACAATATATGGCAAACAATCTCTATTAAACATGCATTATTAACATTTAAGTGTCTTTTCTCAACATGAGATGAATATTATTATATAATATGAATGAATCCTGTTTCAACATTATGACAGCTCCCTCTGCAAACTGACCTTTCACTATTCTCCTTTGCCATGATGATGAATCAGTCAGCAAACTACAGGTTCACAGTTCAAAACCAATAAATGTTGCTATGAATCGCAGTCAAGCAAACTATTATTTGATAGTTCAAAAACAATGAATTAAAATGATTAAAATTCCAGCGCGAAAAAAAGAGTTGACAGAAACATTATTTGCTATTAAAGCTTAGAAAACAAATAATCACTATTTTTCAATTATCACATGAACTACATGTACAGCACTATGGAACAATGTTGATCTGTAACACCTTAATAATTCTACAAGGTTAAATCTAACAGTAGTACATGTATATGAAGATATCTGTAGCTGTAGCTCTCTCTTTCCAAACTTGCCTGCATTGAGTCGATGCTGGCATCGACACTATGAAGATGGGTTCCTTGACCGTGGTGTAGAAAAAGAGCTTTAGACTCATAAATAATACTCTGACAGTTCCTACAATCTAATAACATAACCTTTTCTTTTTTTCAAACATTATCTTATTTAACCACCTAATTTATTTGAATACAGCAAGTCAGTTTTCAGGAAAGACATCATTTTCATATGCTATGGACAAAGTCCATTTTTAGGAAAGAGAGAAAAAAAAATCCAGACAGCATTTTCATATCCTATAGCCAAAGTCCATTTTCAGGAAAGGGAGAAAAAAATCCAGATTGAGTTTTTAGATCCTATTGCCCAAGTCCATTTCTAGGAAAGAGAGAAAAAAATCCAGACAGCATTTTCATATACTATGGACACACAAATCATACATGTAAATAATATATTTACTTGTAAACGGATAATCTGTGCTAAAAATATTCTGTAAATGTTTCTACAGGTCTAATTCTAATATAAATATTAAATCAATATACAAGTTTGTTTGTGACACTACTAAACTATAACACAGAGCTATGACCTACACACAACTAAACACAGAAACACACGAAGTATCAATTTGTTTTTCAAGAAATAAAAATAACCAAACACCATTTTCATACTGTTGCATGTGCTCTGAAGATAAAACAAATTCAAGAGTTTAGTTTCTGCTTTATATGTTTGTTTGTATGGTGTTTTTACGTCATTTTCAACACATGTAAGGTTATATATGACTAAATTTTTTTGTGGTGGAGGCAGACCACCCGCTTTTCCTGGGTAGAACCAGTACTGTATACCTCCCACCATCTTAAGAATTGAAATTTCCTCACTTACAATATAAAGTAGTTGATATACATGTATTAAAGGCACTTTACTGCATTTTGGCCATTCTGAATGGGGACTGCGCCCCTTAGCACATGTTGGTCAAGACTTGGTTGTAAGGTCTCAATGAGCAAAAATTGGGTAAAATCTAGGAGGACCCCCTAGCACAAGATGTGTAATATTGGTTTTTATCACATAACTAACGGTGTGGGAGTGGAATAACACCATTCTACATGTTCGATATACCACTAGTTATATAAGTACGCAAATAAGCCTAGCATGCGGTCAAAAAAAAAAAATCGATAATGACTATGATCAAATTACCATGGTTTATGTCGGTTTCGCGTGTTAAAAGTGACAGGCAAAATAAGTGACAGGCAAAATGCAATAAAAGTTGATATGTGAGTTATGTGATAAATAGAATCTAACATTCGTTCTCATTCATAATTGAATTTATTAAACTCGTCAGCAAAAATTATATAATGCTCAGCAAAAGCATCGCATAATATCATTTTGCCAACTCGTTTAATAAATTCAATAATGAATGAGTACGCATGTAAGATCCTCTATATAAAGAACCACTAGCACAAGTTGGGAATGACAGGTGATAAAAACGACTCATTTTGCTGTAGGTGTGTTTTAAAGTTGTACCACAAAAAGATTTGGTGGGTTTTAAAGTAAGTAACAACCAATATCTGAAAATATTGTACAGCAGTAGTATATGAGGGCTACTATATTAAAACATACCTCGGATCCCAGGAAGGCAATTTAATTAACATCTATGGATGAACCATATTTTCTGAAATCTGGTTTTTAACTCAACTTTGCATTTGTTTACTTTCAAAAGTATCTTCCTTGCGCCCCATGTATGTTTTAATGGAATAGGCCTATTAAAGTTGACACACCATTTATATTACACTTATATAAATGTTTGTGTTACTTCTGAGAAAATCCAACAATAATTTAGCGAGTAGCATATACTGTATGAAAGCCAAGTAACATTTTAAGCGCCTTCTTTTAATTGTCGGGTACCCCAATCCCACAGAGATCAAATATTGGTCCCAAACGATTCTGATCTGTTATATAAAACATATAAATAATAATCTGTTTCATCCTGAAGTGTCGGAGAAGAATCTACTTCTGTATATACATATTCATGTGCCGCAATTTTTTTTAAAACTTTAATTTCTCAACTCTGGAACCAATAATATCTGTTCCTCTATACATTCTCTGCAAAAATCAATCATAACTGGCATTTTTTTAAACAAATGAACCCATTAAAATTATATGAGAGTTTGAATAGTACAAATGAATAGTCATGAAATGTTACATTTAGGCAAGAAAGCAAGTGTATGTGCTAAAATGCAAATCTGATTATGATTTGAAATGCATCCACTGGTATGTGATCATGGTGATGGTGACTTTATAATTATGGAGTGAGCATTAATACAAGCCATGACGAGATGAACAAAGGCGTTAAACAAATGGTGGACGTCTGCATTTGTCCGAGGCAGTTTTCATAGCATACGACATTCATCCGAGATCGTTTATATCATGCTATATATAACCTGGTGATAAGTAAATGGGCCATTTGACTTTAAATAACGAACATTTGCGGTTTTCCTTTTTAAATGTAAAATATGTTGCTTGTTGGAAGGCGTTTATCAACATTCATCGATGGTGACATGTTTAGTAAACAATCTAGAAAATCAATATTAACTATCTCTCACTTGCCGGACTCCATTTTACGACGATGATATTGTATGGAACAGAACCCATCACATGTGGCCATTTAGACAACTGTGAAGTAGAAGTACAGATGACAGATAACTTAATTACGAAATTATAACATGCCCCTTTAATATACCATCCTTAGTGCATCGAAAAAGCAGACACGACTTTAGCCATCGTTTATATGACAATGTTTGATAATGTGGCAGTATAGAACATTGTATATAAAACTATACTTTTAAATGCTGATGTTGCAATATAGGAACAATATTTATAAATAATGTATGTGACAAATTTGTGAAAACGTGACTACTGATGAGACATTATTCAGACTAATGCTATGTTGGCAGAAAGTCATTTCTATCCAGTGTTACTAGTACTAGCGTGAATTTACAAAATATAAATATCAGTGAGTGTTGACGATCATCAAGTGTGTTTACTAATGATTGTTTTGTACTTATGCGTCTTGTTTATAACAAGTTGTTAACTATGCCTTGCATTCTTGATTATTAAGTCGTGTAATATGGCACCACAATTATGGATTTTTGATGAGGTGAGATATGTTGATTAATATATAACTTTTTAACTCAGATTCATAAAACGACGTATCAACTTCATCATAAGTCCATAATCATACAATATTCTAGCGATAAACACTACCGCAGATTCTAAATCTGTGAAATCAAAAAAAAAAGCAATTACTTTAAAAAAAGAAAACGCACTACCAATCAACAAACAGTCCCTTTGATCTTATCTTCACCTTGTGCATTTGTGCAGAACTACTTTACTCAGTAGTCGAGAGACCGTCATGTTAATGAAATCCAAAATCAGAATTAATGAGAATGATGTCTGTTGACTGAGGTCAAGATAAAGTACATACGATTGATGGCTTACTTTTCAAATTCAACATGAGATTTACCTCTACAAGATCTCTGATCTTTCTTATCAAGTCATTTGCATTGCTTGTTAGTAACTGAATCAAACTACTGTAGTTTCGGGACAATAAAGTGACTACTGCATGTAGAATCACGCTAGGATCACACGCCATCCCAGTCATAAAGGTGATATGTTTCCCATTCTCCAGTAATTTGGTCCCGTTTGGTCGTTACAATGAGCTCCATGACAGCAGGACACAGTTTTAGCCATTACAACGACTTACGAGGGTCCAGAATTTCAAGTATATTGTCTCTACCTTTCTGCCCTGCTACAAAATGAGCTACCTTCAACAGACAAGACTTTTACTCTAATTAAGGGATGCAACAACCCTTCTTCACTTGTATAAATAAATGCCTTTAAATGTTAACAGAATCTGAACCAATCCATTCACTGTCACCAATTAAAACCTACAATTGTATATTAATGAACAGAGGCCATATTTCTGACAGTTTACAACTATAACCGAGACAATTTCAAATCCTGTCTGTGTTCTCCAGCTAGTGATTTTGCTCGTAACATACTGTTGAATCTTGAGTCTACTTCACTTGGTCTTCGATCGTTGAGTCTCAAATTCAAATTTTTGTTTACGTTTATACACCCGACTATAGTAATTGTGATCGAGGTCTAACACCCGGAAGTTTTTGCAAATTGAAACTATGTTGTCTTCTCAAAAACTAAACCATATTCTGCTTTACAGATTTTAAACCCTGGAACACCCCAGATCAATATCTCGTCTCACAGATGTACCCGGTTACCATGAAAACATTACCAACTTCACAGATTCACACACATGGAAAGGTAGATTCCATCAAGAAAACATCATTTCACGGAAGATCCTGCATCTAAAGTGTGTTTTACGCTAAGTGCGCACGTGTCATCACATTGACAGGAGTGGAACGTCAAACAAGTCACATGCACCTTCACTATCGTCCAGGTTAAAATAATAATCCTTATCACTGGGTGGAGGACTTAGGCGTAGAAGGGGAGCAAATGCTGAAATAGGCAACAACAATAATATGAACATGTATATTTTTTATTTATTTTAAAACAATACACGCCATCTTAAAATACTTTAAATAAACATTACCTTAAGATTTTGCATTTCTCCGTACCTTTTTTACTTTCAATAGTAAATGTATATCCCCATACAACTTATTTATGAGTCGATGTGCCGTAAAAATTGTATACAAAACTTTCCAATGTTAAACCATTTTAGATTAACAAATAAATGTGTACATTTTTCACAACAATAAATACTCCGTGCTGAAAAGGAAAATAGAGGGCAATAAATTGTAAAACAACCTGACAACTATGACTGTGTTACTGTAGCTCTGCATGAGAGCTCACTTTAAACTAGAACTGACGGGGAAAAAAACACTGAATCAGGAAACAAGAACAAAACCATACCTTCTGAGGTCATCAGTTCTTCTATCAACTGACCATCCACTCCATCTACAAAGAAACAATACATTTAGACAGGATACACAACCGACTTCAAAGGTTATTTGAATTCTTGGACAATATTGCCGTGATTAAATTAGATAAAAACAAGTGAATGAATAGAGGTAGTCAATTCAATGTTCACATTATTGTCACATAAAATGATGTCAATGAAAACCTCGCAACTCAGGTATCACCAAAAACATCAAGATACTGGTTCCAAACCTCTGTAGCTTATAGATTTATTTTACTGAATGAAAGTTCAAAACTTGGCAGCATCTCAAATGTGTTCAATATTTAGATATAGCCTTTTTGCTCAAATACCTTGATATATTCAAAACGATGTTCAGACATGAAACCATGCTTCTGCATGAACATGATCTTTTTCCATACATACCAAAATCTGATTTTGTGTGATCGAAAAAAAGATCGCTTGGAAGACTATCCATCCCCGAGGGAAGTCCGAGTGAGGTAGAGGCTTGCATCTGTGACATAGGCTGACCCTGTTTCCGTGGCGATGACCTGGTTGCCATGCGATCACTTGTTGGCTGCGACTGTTTGAATGGAGATTTGACAGGTGATTTTTGATTCTGTAAAAAGTTAAAAGTGCTTCAGTTACTATCTTCAATCATGAACATTAAATGGACACAACTTTAAGTTTTTTAACAACTATTAAAATTAGTGTCTTGATTTATTAATCCAGTATCATGTCAACTTTAAACCTGCTTGCATATATATTAAATAACATTTGAGTTTTCATGTTTTCTTCTTATTTTACCATAGATTAATATACACTCGGCAAAAAAAGTTCTGCACACTTGGGGTATTTGGGTTATTAAATGAAAACTGTATTTCATACGGATATGTTTTATGTATCATAATAAATAATAATTCAAACATAACAAGCAGACGAAAAGAGAATGAAAATCCATTCATTAGTTCATTACCGGTAGTAATCTTATGCACAAGTATACAGGGGTCATCGGTCAAAAATGGCTAAAATACAGGTGAATACAATAATTGACAATTCAATAACTTAATAAGAATACCGCACTGGCAAGCTCTAGCTCAAGCGTAACGGTAAGTTTTCAAGCAAAATTCACGTCATTGTGTGCCTTTTCTCCATTACAATAAAAGGTTTAGTTACATAAATTTATTTATTGTTTGACTATGGCGAATGCAAGACCTCTCTGATGAGGATCGAGCTCGTGCTTTAGGTCAGCTGGAAGCCAGGATGCTGCCACAAGCAGCTGCGCACCACTTTAATGTTAACCAGGGTTTTCAGATGACGGGGACTGTTTCTGACAGGCCTCCGTCAGGGCAACCAAGAGTGACTACGCAGCGCGAGGACCGCCTTATCGGCGTAACAGTTGCTAGGAGACGTTTTGTTAATGGGCCTAGTCTCCAACGAATGGTGCGACATTCGGGGACCAGGGGCAAGACCGATATCTGTACATACAATAATGAACCGTGTTCGAGATGCTGGATTCAAGTCAGAGTTACGTCGAGGAAACCACAGCTTTCTCCCTGTCACAGAGCACTGAGACTGCAATTTTGTAGAGCTCACAGAAGATGGAACAGGCGCCAATGGTCACGTGTGCTCTTTTCGGATGAGTCTAGATTTTGTCTTAGAAAAGTTGACAGGCGTATTCGTGTATGGCGCAGACGAGGAGAGAGGCACTTTGAGCCTGTTGTGTCAGCTACTGCGTATAATGGAGGAAGTGTAATGGCCTGGGCTGGAATAAGCGCAAATGGTAGGACTGACCTTGTTATTGTGCTGGGCAATCTGAACGGCCGTCGCTACACTGATGACATTTTAAGGCCACACGTTCTACCATATATGCAGCAAATGGGCATCCAACAACCTGTATTCCAGGATGATAATGCGACACCACATCGTGCACGAATCGTACAGGATTTTCTTACACAGAATGGTGTTCAACGAATGGATTGGCCGCCAATGTCACCTGATCTGGTGTGCATTGAACATGTGTGGTACATTCTTGGCCGTGCTGTATACAAACGCATCGACCAACACACTAGGCTTGTGCACTTACCAGCTATTCTTCGGCAAGAGTGGGCATTGATTCCTCAACAGAAGATTCGCCGTCTAGCGAATTCAATGAGGAGGCGTATAGCCGAGTGTTTTGCACACCAAGGTGGATACACACATTATTGGCAGAAATACTGTATTTTGGCCATTTTTGACTGTTGACCCCTGTCTACTTTGATAATGGATTACTAATGAACTAGTGAATGGATTTTCATTCTGTTTTTGCCTATTTGTTAAATTTGAATTTTTGTTTATTACGATATATAAAACATATCCGTATGAAATACAGTTTTCATTTTATAACCCAAATACCCCAAGTGTGCCGAGTGTATTATTGGTGCAATATAATTATAAGTGAGTAATGTGCAAAAACAGTTTGCTTTATTGTATCTTATTATATTACCGATTAAACAAATGAAAGGGATGCCACACGTTTTATAAAAATCAAGATTGATGTGAGTCTGGTACTAAGATAGTTCTCATGTATTTAAAAGCATTGATAAAGAATGCTACCGATAACAATTGTACAATCTAAATGCCAAACATCCACACTATATTAGATCATTATTTCTACAATCATGAACAGAAGTAAAACATTAATCATTGAAATGTTCTCGCATGCCATGGATTTCTACATTTATTAAGATATTTAAAAATTCTTTTAACTCTCTTACTTTGTTCATTTTTTGTTTTGCAGACTGGTTCGGGTTGACATTTTGATTTTCGGCTGCTGCAAAAGCTGCTATTGCCTCATTGGCTAGTTCTTCATTAGGGGGCGGGACTTGAACCACAACTGGGGACTGGTTATCAGAATCTTTATTCACAAGTAGCACATTTATCGGACCTGCATGGCTTTTTAAATTTATTTGGTAACTCTTCTTATAACCTGGACCCTGAAACACAGAAATGGTACAATTAATATTAGAACAAGAGGTCCAAAGGTTAAAATGGTTCTCATACATGTAATGATGGAGAGGAAATGACACATGCATTCTATCAACTAGATGTGACAACCATCACTGTTATCTGCAAAGCAGTATTAAACTTTGTTTTTTATCTCCTTTGTTGTTTCAACTCTTCTCTTTAAACCAATAAATTCATTCAAGTGATGGGATAACGGTTTACTGCTGAATTGATGGACTGTCCATAAACAGTGTACGTCCTCAAATTGTGTGTGTAAAACACTATATGTACATCAAGCTTTTATCCCATTACCTCAAGCGGTTAAGAAATTATGGACCAGATATAAACAAGCAACCCAGGAGGACCTGCGGACACTTTACAGGCTGACGGACATGGCTCTATTATAACCATAGAGGAAGTGATATACACTTATATATCCTCTACAGGGCTCAAGCCAGGATAAAATTCCATGGAGAAGTTTTGGCAAAATGAAGGAGAAATTCTCAAACGTTTTCTAGCTTTCCTTCTTTGTGTCATATCAGAAATTACTCTTTCCAGTCACTGACAGTCAGTACCGGTAGTTAGAGGGAGAAGTTTTAGAACACATCTGCCTGTCGCTTATGCACTGCCCCTAAAAATGATATATTACTCAAAATTTGCTAAGGATCACTTTTATTCTCCTATATAATTTTATTAGAAATTAATTCACAATAACGATATTAATTTCATTGATACTTCAACAATTCCACAATTTGAATCAAGTCATGAGATCAAGACCATACACTGTCCTAAACAATTTCATGTAAAATAGAAATAATGCTATTTATTTCAGCAAGAAACTTAGACAACAAAAAAGTGATCCTTAGCAAATTTTGAGTAACTAGTATACATACACAAATCAATTCTGTCCCAATATCCTAAGCAGTTCAGGAGTTCAGGATGGCTAAAAACACAAAAACTGAATCACCTTGAGCAACGCCCTTGAAAATGAAGCACTGAATATTGTATGCATTACAATCTTACTAGTTATTAACTTATATCAAGTTTGGTAAAAAGTGAAAACAGCTTACTTTATCACAATTCACAAGCTTAAAACCTTCTTTCAACATAATAAAGGGCAATAACTCTGTAACACATGCACAGATTTTGCTCATGTCCAATTCTTTTTTGAAACCAACCTTCAAATAAAATTTGGTGAGAAACAGAAACTGTACTTATGCTTAAAGGTTTTTATTTTTCAATTATCATGGGCAACAACTCTGTCGAACGTATACAAGATATATTCAAATCGAATTTGGTGAAAATTACAATCCATTTATTCCAATTATAATGTACAAAAGCTGAAATTTGGTTATTTAACATAATCAGGGACAATAACTACAGCATATTTACATGTAACATATGCATCAGTTCTGTCGACCTAGTTCAAGAACTTACTGAAACATGCCTTCAGGTCAAATTTAGAGAAAATTGGAACATGTTTACCCAAGTTATCCCATGCTGAAATTACAGATTTTTCAAAAATCAAAGGCAATTACTCTGAAACGTACACTTGAACATTGCGCATTGTTAAACTAGACAGCGATCTTATGGTAAACTTCACTTAAATTTTGTTAAATCCTTTACCGCAGTTGTCCACAATTTAGCTAACAAACAACAAAGACGGACAACCGTCAACACTCTGTCGCTTCTTTTGGTCAGTAGAGCTAAAAATTAATATCCTAATTAATGAAGGGTAAAGTACCCACTTTAACTACAAACTTTGTTTTGATTCAATGACTCTAATATACTGAATACACGAAAATGTTTATCAAACTCGTGTTATATATGAGTAATGTATCTCTAATCTAACATCAAGTCATTCATAAGCAAACTGATGGAAGACTAGAGTTCAAGATGGACTTACAATTTCTGGAATAGGCACTTCTAGTTGAGTTCCTGAGGGTGCCTGTATGGCCAGTAACGTGTCCCCTCGAAAACACCGGCATATATCTTCATGGGTCACATATGCTAGTCTGAACAGGTAAGGAGAATAGCGGTTAGCATTTCTGAGATAGAACTCTGAATATGTCGGGAGATACGGTCTACAGAACGTGTAGACATTTAAACCAACAGCTAAATGTAGGAATGTTGTTCATTTTTCAATTAACTCCATTTTGTAATTTTATGCAAAAATATATATACAGGATCGAATGTCACTGAATTTATTGAACAAGATTGCAAATATGATATGCAGAGGTGGATTGCAGAGAATTATATCACTTTTTCCAACAAGTTTAACTAGTTCAATAACTAACACAAAAGTGAGATTCTATTTTTAAACATAAATCATAATATCACATAATTTTCCAAATTGAACAGGTACCTTTACCATTCCCAAAAGGGTGAAAAAATCGCTGCCATGATTTTTTTTAAAAATAATCCCCATCTCATGGACGAAATTTGTGATAATCTAACTCATCTATCTATATGATACACATTTGTTCACACATGTTGAGCAAACATTCCCAAAGGATACTGTGTGTTTGTGACTTCATCTGTTACATTCTTTATGCTCTGTTGCACCCACATCTTGTGCTGATCAAGCTCCGCCTCCTTCTGTGCCAGCTCATCAAGCTCCTCTTGGACAGTGAACAGTTTGTCTGAGAACTCCCGCGTGTTACACCCTGGACCAGCACCTCTGTAACATAAATCAATTAAGACATGTTAAAGGTAGGGAAGTTTCGGTATATATAGGAGATTAAATGTCTTAAATAGTTTTAATGGTGTTAAGTGATTTAGGTATTGACCAGGTCCATACTCATCCACTAAAACCTGGCCCAGTAATTTCGAAACGTTTAAGTTGAAATCTCAAGCTCAGCTATAACATTTTGAAATTCTCACTTAATGGTCATGCAATTACTTCAAACTTTACACAAATAAAGATAAGCAATTATTACAGTAGTCCTGAAAGTTTCAATATGGAAAATACTCATTGAAAAAAGTTAAGCTAAAATAATTATTTGAGATTTTAGCTCGACCATGGCATCTTGGCTGAGCATGTTTCAAGAACACATTGGCCTGGTTTCTGAGCTGTTACACAAAAACAAATCTGTGCAAGATAGAGCTCTACCTGTTTTATGCTGAAAAAATTAGACACCACTTCATTCTCTCATTACCTTCAAGCCACTGATAAATGCCTTTCGAACCACCCATCTTACAATGTACATATGATACTTTTATGGTCGAGGAAGATGGGGGAGGGATCAAAGCTGAAAAAAATTGACGGTTCCACAGGCAAGAATTGCTCGAGCGTTGTAGAAGGAAACCCCTAAACTGATAAAATAATATTTCTGTTCTGAACTTAAGTAAAAGAATTGTTGATTATTAATCAGCAAGAGGTATTTCTTTAGAAGTCCACATACATGTCCTAGTTCATGAAATAATATATAATATATGGAGGACCCAACCGAACAACTAAAGTGACAACCTGCCTAAATGTTTCCTTGGCTCCACGCTCATATTAGCAGCTTTCTTTTTAAATACATGTACAAAATTAAAATTCCAGCAATAACTGAATAAATTAAGTAAAACCTACTTCCACTGAATACTGTTTTTAGACTTCTTTTCAATGAGTCCTATCCCCTCTAATACGTTTGTTATATCGTAGATTCTTCTCTTCTGTCGTACTGCCAACTGGTCTGCTGCCTGAAATACATATAAGTCTTGAATGAATAGAAATGTTGTTTAACGGCTCAACATATTGTTTAGCTAATCCGGATCCATTCAAGAATCTGGGAAAGGACACATAGGAATCCAGGATCTCTGCTCTACTCTAAGACTTACTATCAAACTGTTTCCTATGGTTCTTCAACATGCTGCCAGGGAGAAAATACTTCGAAACACGGGACCAACCGGTTAACATCCCCATCCTACAGATTAGACTAAGAGTAGAGCGTTTCCTAAGGACACACTGAAGTAACCCTGAATGCAGTGTTAGTGATGCCTGAAACCGCAATCTCTGGATTACGAGTCAAACATGCTAGCCATTGGCAGGGTTCTCCAAGTCTGGAAATATAGGGTGGCGGTGGAATTATTTTGCGTTTTTTTTATGCCATTTTGACAGCAACACATGTCGGAGGAGTTACCTCCCCTATACGTTTTGGACAAATTCTCAATACGCTTGCGTTATTGTTGAAGACTGGATGACAAGCATCTGCGTGATATTACTTAACTACACGTTACCACAGAGTACCAAATCGGTGAGCACTTGTGCCAAGTAATTTGAAAATCCGTCCAGGAATGCCAGTTATTGACCGGACACGATTTGACCTATATGTGACCTTGACCTTGGAGATACGGACCTGGATTTTGTGCGGGACACATCATGTTGTTATGGTGAGCACTTGTGCCAAGTTAATTCAAAATCCGTCAAGAAATGCCAGAGTTATTGACCGGACATGATTTGATCTTTGACCTCTAAGTGTGACCTTGACCTTGGAGTGACGGACCTGGATTTTGTGCGCGACAAGTCGTCTGGTTGTGCTGAGCACTTGTGCCAAGTTATTTGAATATCCATCCAGGAATGCCAGAGTTACTGACTGGACACAATTTGACCTTTGACCTCTAAATGTGACCTTGACCTTGGAGCCATGGACCTGGGTTTTGTGCACGACACGTCGTCTAGATGTGGTGAGCAACTGTGCCAAGTTATTTGAAAATCTGTCCATGAATGTCAGAGTTATTAACCGGACACGAAAGCACTTTGTTTTGACCTTTGACCTCTAAGTGTGACCGTGACCTTGGAGCCACGGACCTGGGTTTTGTGTGTAACAAGTTGTCTAGTTGTGGTGAGCAATTGTTCGAAGTTATTTGAAAATCTGTCCATGAATGTCAGTTATTAACCGGACACGAAAGCACTTTGTTTTGACCTTTGACCTCTAAGTGTGACCTTGACCTTGGAGCCACGGACCTGGATTTTGTGCGCGACAAGTCGTCTTGTTGTGGTGAGCAATTGTGCGAAGTAATTTGAAAATCTGTCCATTATTGTCAGAGTTATGATTGTACAGACGAACGGACAACCTTTGACCTCTAAGTGTGCCCTTGGAGCCACAAACGTGGATTTTGTGCGCGACACGTCGTCTTGTTGTGGTGAGCAATTGTGCGAAGTTATTTGAAAATCCGTCCATTGTCAGAGTTATGAAGCGGACACGATTGTACAGACGAACGGATTTTGACATTTGATCTCTAAGTGTGACCTTGACCTTGGACCTGGATTTTGTGCGCAGCACGTCGTCTTGTTGTGGTGAGCAATTGTGCGAAGTTATTTGAAAATCCGTCCATTATTGTCGGAGTTATGAAGCGGACACGAGTGTACACAAGAACGGACAGACAATGTGCGACTACTATATGCCACCCTTCGGGGGCATGAAAAGGTAGGTTGGGGAGTAGACCCCTCCTGACAACCCCCCGAAGCGTGCTGTCTGTGTCAGCGCCTGAAAAATATCCTGGGGAGAACCCTGAATGACAAAAAAACATATAAAAGGTCATAAAAATGAACCTGCATGTATGCTTAAAATTATGTTTTCTTACAACATGCATCATTGGAACATGTCCCCAACTTAGACAAATAATAGAGGCATTGGTGTTAATAGAGGCAACATATTAAAATCATGTTTTAACCATGTTCATGTTACCATCTACCTGTTAGAAACTGTCAAAGAATTAATATCATTCAACTTGGTTTAATATATATACATATATATGATAAGAAAATTATACAAATATGTAATCGGAAATTGTATTAAATTCTGCTAAAATGGCTAAAAAAGCTTAAGTCAAAAATGGCTAAACAAAAATCCCATTGGCTAAAGAAAACTGAGGTGGTTTAGCCAAAATGGCTAAACATTTTTTGGTCCAATGAAGAGCCCAGGGGTCAGAGGAACTGCTATAGTGAAAAACGGGGGATTATTAAAAATGCATAGACATGCACTTTCAACGATGTTTGCGGTGTCGGATCGATTTTTACGATAAACTTAGCCCAACAGATCGATCAATTAATGTGTATTATACCAAGTTGCAATGATAATAAAACTGCACCTTTATCGATGGTAGTGACACAATAAAACATTTATGTTTTGAAGTACACTTTTATTTACTATATCTGCCATATTGTCATTTTGCATATTAATTAAATGCCCGTGAGAGGTGAAGGCATTCATCAAATAAGTCCGCTATCAACTCGACAGCATCGAGGGATTTTTGGAATGGAATAAACTCTTCTCGGAGCATAATTAGGGTCTAAACTTTAAAGATAAACAATTGGATGTGTTGTTAAGAGAATTATTAGTGCCAAAAGGAAAAGTTGGTCACAATTTTGAAATTGTTTGAATTTTGCGGGAAATATTTATCGGCCCACCGGTCATGATCACGTGACATTTGACCTGAATGATGGAAATTTAATATTTTTTAACTTCGTCTGAAAAGGTTGACCGTTACAAGTTTATTAAGGTTAATAAAACAAATATTTCGGTTCAGATAGGTAAATAAATATATTGATAATCGGTTTATATGCTTGAAATGCTAATCTAATAAATACTTACATAGATATATTGATTTAAAATCAAGAGGTAGCTACTCTCCCTTGCGGGAGAGGAAATCCTCGTGTTTATACTATAGGAGTTCCTCTGACCATACACAGCCGGATGAAATATCAAAAATCGTAAAAAGGGCTGGTAAGGTCAGAGAAGGCTCGGATTAAGGATAAGTATGATTGATGGCCGGAGTTGCTGAACATTGAACAACACCACCACCCTGCAAAACCTGTATTACTTGGTACATCCGCACTCTAGAAACAGACATGCGCAGACAATGTAAACAATGGGGTCAAAATGAATTTTAGGCTTTGTGAAGCATACCGGATGGCTATGGCAAAATTGTAAACAGATCCACTGACCAGGAGCATCTATTTTCATTCTATCTAACCATATCAGGTATGAAAACATAATAGTAATAAAACCAAATATTGATTCATATTTGACGCACAGGCACCCTGAAATGCACAGTACTGGTATGTACCGAAATATAAATGATTTTCTTCTCAGCACTCATTTCCGCACAAATATGCACGTGTTGAAGTCGCGCGCTAACCACGCATGCGCAGTTATATGTTTTTAATTGCTCTCCAATATTTAAACAATGCTTCCCCATGACAACACCAGCAGACGATAATAAATTAAAAACTCTAATTCATATATATAACCCTGTTTATATAACATATAGGCATAAACAATATTGGAAAAATACAATACTGCAGTAAAATATTGATCGGTCAAATCTGATTATACTGCAGTAGAAGACATTTCCAATTGACGTAATCCCTGACATAATGGAGACATCTCTTGTTAATATATTTAGCCTTTTTAGGTCATAAATGGGATGAGTTGTCTTTCTTACGGAATGGGGCGTCCAATAGGGATAATGACCATAAATGTATCCGTTTTTTTTAGCAATTCGGCTACTACTTCTGTACTGCTGTCAATCAACGGTTATTGGTTACTCTTTTGAGGGCCCCTATTAACAGCGTGTGCGCGAGCTTGTAATCGGATGTTGTCATTTTTAACAATGAAGTGAACTTTAAAAACTTTACTCTGTAAGTTGTTTTTGTTTGAATAATATCAAATAACAACAAACAGTACAATAAACACTATTTTCTGTTTGGCTACTACTTGCATACCAGTACTCAGTAGTTCAGGCCTTACAAAATTTTACACAATGTAATGCACTAATTGGCCTTAATATTATAATATAGACAAATATATATATGTCTGTCATTTACTCTATACACCTTAAGTAAATAATTCATTTTATGTGTGCTAAAAATGACGTAAAACACCATTCAAAAGAAATCATTTTAATTTTTATTTTGACACGGAGTGACTGACAGCACATGTCCGGAAGTTGCAAGACAAAAGGTAAACAAACGGCATTCCTTGGGACAAAGTAAATTAACCCAAATGGATAGCGTTATTTAAAAGCAGAACAATTTAAAACATGCCATGAGCACACCACTTACAACTTTTAAATCCAGTACACCATCTTTCGCTTCTTGTAACAAAGATACGAACTTTGTTGTTAGTAAACCCAAACTTTTTTCGTGACGGTTGGATGACGCTCCTTGGTCCGATATTTCGAACTGTATTCCCGGATAATTAGACATAATGAACTAATGTTTATGACAGATTCCAATGTAAAATTAACAGTTTTATTAGCGTATAGATTTCTGTTGATGCTAGCACTGTACTTTTCGCAATATCTTGAAGAATGTCCACCCTTCAAGAGCGTGGTGTTTCCCTAAATTTCCGACATTTTGTCAATTCCTGTTGCATTTTGGGAAATAACGTTCGTCGCGTAGTTGCGGCCCTTTGAGCAAGAAGTAAAATGTGGTCTGGACCAGACGGTGCTGTCAGCTCTCCAGAAATAATTTTTGCCTCGCATACAAGCGCGGAACTAGACGGGTGTAGCCAGTTCGAACCATCATACGCGGTAACGCTCCTTAAATCAGGAAATGTATGAAAATCTCATCATCATCTTCATTAACTGCGTCCCTCAGAAATATGGAAGAGAGGATTAATTATACTGAATTGTAACTCTCTTCTCTTCAATAATTAGACCTCTCTTTAATTGAATAGAACCTCTCTTCAATTGAATTAGACCTCTATTCAAATCTTCAAATAAATGAAGAGAGTTAATTTGGTGTCCCAACGCTAAATTAACTTATGTTAATTTGGGTTCCATCGCTAAATTAACATAAACTCAGTTATTTCAAGAGAGGTCTAATTCAATTGAAGAGAGAGCTAATTCAATTGAAGAGAGGTTTAATTCAATTTTGGAATTGAACCTCTCTTCAGCTGAACCATGGATTTATATGTACATGTATATGTGTTATGTAGATCCATGGTTGAACTGCACCTCTCTTCAGATCAATTGGACCTCTCTTCAATTAAATTAGACATCTCTTCAATTGAATTGAACCTCTCTTCTATTGAATTAGACCTCTCTTCAGTTGAACTGAAGAGAGGTTCAAATCATTGAAGAGAGAGTCTAATTTAATGGAAGACAGGTTCAATCTCAATACTGAATTAGACCTCTCTTCAATTGAATTAGACCTATCTTCAATTGAACTGAACCTCTCTTTAATTGAATTAGAGGTTCAACTAATTGAGTTTATGTTAATTTGGCATTCTATACAGAAAAGAATATTCTCGCAATGGTGTGCATGTGCGCACACGCAATGGTATAAAACATCTACATGTACATCTGGATTAAAAATAACAAGAGGGCATGTAGATGCTCTACTTGCATGATGTGATTCAAAAACATAAACATGATAGAGGTCAACCCAAGAAACATGTTTCCTATATATAACTCTTTGTAAACTTTGGGTTATCATGGCGGCCATTTTGAATAATTTTGATTATTTGACGATAATGAAAAACACAAACTTGATAAAGGCTAACCCAAGGAACATGTATATGATATTTCACAAGAATGGAATAAGTGGTTTCCGAGGAGATGTCGTTTGAAATTTATTTAAATTTGACCTAGTTTTAGCTATGGCAGCCATCTTGGATGACTGGCGGCTGCAAAAAAACAAATCTGAGAGGGACTATCTCAAATATCATTGTGCTTAAGTTTCATCAAAATCTTTCAGGCGGTTTCAGAGAAGATGCAATTTTTAACCTTTTCCTATATAACTCTTATAAACTTTAGGTCGCCGTGGCGGCCATTTTGATTATTTGACGATAACAAAAAACATAAACTTGATAGAGGCTAACCCAAGGAACATGTATATGATATTTCACAAGAATGGAATAAGTGGTTTCGGAGGAGATGTCGTTTGAAATTTACTTAAATTTGACCTAGTTTTAGCCATGGCGGCCATCTTGGATGACTGGCGGCCCCGAAAAACACAAATCTGAGAGGGGCCCCTCCCAAGTAACATTGTGATGAAGTTTCATCAAAATCCTTCAAGCGATTTCAGAGGAGATGTCGATCTTATAAAATTGCTAACCGACGGACGAAGGACGAAAAGTGATCGCATAAGCCCTCCTGGCCTTTGGCCAGTAGAGCTAAAAATGTCGAGCTGTCGAGAAGCTGTGGGAGTGGTTGAGAGATCATCATCCGACAGTGTTCCAGTCGTAAGCAGGGTTCCACAAGGTACAGTCCTCTAAGACACGGATTGTGCAGCACTCCAACAGGACCTGCACACATTAACTGACTGGGAACAAAAGTGGGTATCTAGGCATTTCTCTCTTGTATAAAAGTGCATTACATGAGTTTTTCACGATTTGGCATATTTTGCAAAGTTTTATTCCATTCTCCTGATTGGACTGCACAATTCCCCAAGTCATCTGTAAGCTTTGTCAATTGTTTTCTTTTTACATTTTCAATAAGCATATATCTGCCTTTAATACACTATCTAAGGCCTTTTTTTTTTTTAATAACTTGGTTTACGGATTTTTTCCAAAAAAATAACGTCAGGAGGTCGAAATAAAAATAAAAATAAAATTACTCAGGGGAAATTGAGAGAAAAAATTACAAGCAAAATGTTGACGTTTTAAGTCAAAAAGGGGGAGAGAATCAAAAATCGAACATCACTTTTCGTAGATCCCTATCGAAATCCATGTTTAATAGCGTACTTTAGATAACCGAGCATGTCCTTGACACGAGTGGGAAAAAAAAAAGAAAAAAAAAAAGTGAAAAGTACAATTTTTTTTTTTTCCAAAACGGGAAAATTAGACCCGGCGGATCCGTAAACCAACTTATTAAAAAAAAAAGGCCTAACGTAGATTATTAAAATACTCAGTGCTGACAAGCTTTGAAAATCCTTTAGTTAAAGTAGCTATCCTGCCAAATATCCTGCCGTTTATCTCTATCCATGTGTTCAGGTCATATAATAATGTATATGTGCTAATTAAAAATATATGATTTTTACCCATTCTTAAAATACTCGTGATTGAACATGCGTTAAATGAATTATGAGTTTGTAACTCTTAATTCAACGCTCCAGTTTTGGGGTTTGGCTTGGCTGGTTAAAGCCATTTATATTGTGTCTAAAGAGTTTGGATTCTTAAAATATGTAAGTTGTATATAAACCTCGTCATCAGTAGGTTTTGAAACAAGGTACATATGTTGCAAGATTTGGCTGGGGATAGCCACTTAAGACGTCTTTCTAAATGCCAGAAAAACGTTAGCCATTGGCACGTCATTTTGAATGTCGGACGCAAACAACTATACATAATACAATGGAATGCATTATTGTAGGCGACCTGACGTTCTAACAACAGAATTAAATCAGATGAGGCTGTAATTCTTCTCGTAATGTTTGATGTTGAGGGATAGGCACAAAATGTAAATTGATGCATAAAAATCCATGTCAGATAAGAAATAATATATTTCCACGGGTTTATATCGTGCGAGATCAAAACCTGGTGTTTGGGACTTGAACACATCTAAACAGCAGGCCAGCTGTGGCCCTTGGTATTCATGCCCACCAGGTATTGATCTGGGATAATATAAACCTGCTGGAAATATTTTATTTCTTAAATCAAGTATTTTCATGAAATTTGGTATAAATTGGTCGAGTGCCGAGAAGAAGCTGTTAATGATCTTTTATTGTTTAACCAGCAGCTTATGGATGATTTGCATGTACCAACACAATTTGAAAAATATTGAAATGCATTACGGTTCTCTATTTTAAGTTTCTAAGGAAGCAGTTCTTTAAACGAAGATGACCTGTGATAGACAAATAACTTGGGCTGTCCGTCACTGATAGGGTGTGAAGCGTATCAACCATATTGATATATCGAAGGGAAAATATCAACAATATATTGATTGAAATGGTTAGGGCTGTACTTCCTCGAACATTTTAAGCTTTTCAACTGTAAAAACATGTAAATGAGTGTTGTAACATTTGAAATATACTCTTTGAAGCATATGTGGCAGTTTGCTTGATATTTTCTACCTAACACTAGGTATTTATAATGATTAATTGGTCAAAATAAAGTAAATTGCCCTTTTTAAAAATATATTTATTTGCTTGTGTCAGTAAAGCAATAACTGTTTTAGTTCAAGTTATAACAGAAAAGAAACTTACAAGGCAACAGATACAATCCGTGCCTACACACCTATCATGCCTACACACCTGTCATGCCTACACACCTGTAATGCCTACACACCTATCATGCCTACACACCTATCATGCCTACACACCTATCATGTCTACACACCTATCATGCCTACACACCTATCGAACACGTTTTAGCCAAAACCACTTCACAGCGCACCTATTTCCAGTTTAAAAGAACGTTTTTGTGAAGAAACCCCAAAACAAAATGGTGTTTCATTTTTGTTGTGATTATTTCTGTTTGAATCAATTTCTGAAAGAATGTATTGATATATCGATCATATGAAAAGAATCGACGCTACATCGATATCGTTTCTATCAATGTCAGCCCTAAAAATGACCATCATACTATATCACTTCTCCGTAGGCTCCATTTATATCAAACACCAACCCTTGTTATTGCAAATATTTATTTTTGCCATAATTGCTATATCAGCTGTCGTATTTAAAGTGTTTGTTAACAAGTCAGAGGTGTAACTTGATTAAGTTAGTTAATAACTTCTTAAAGGTTATTACAGTTTTTGGTGTGATTTTTAAACTCCAAGAAGTTATTTTCAGATATGTATTCATTTTCATTTATTTTTAAAGCTGTTTTCTATCAAAATCTGAATTTTTCTGTAACAAGTGATATTTTCCCTTTGCTCTTTTATATTTATTGTTAACTAATTTGCCATTACTTTGTTTACGCAGTGTTTAGAAATATTTTTACCAAGCTCTTAAATATAGTACATGTTACATAACAAAATTAATTAACTCTAGGGCAATCATACCTAATGGTGCCATCATTATTCAATTAGATGGTCAAGTTTTCTGTCGAAAGGATTTTTTCTTGTGCTTAATTACTGCAGCAACTTGTTTTTTATTACAATACAAGAAATCTGTGGATTCACATGTCTCGCCTAACGGGGGATGGACTTAAATATAAAACATTCAATGATGCTTAAATGAGGTTGTAAACATTTTAGTAACTAAAAACAATGGAGTTTGCCGTTTGCTGAGATGACATTTAAGTGCATTTGTTTAAAAATAAAATGCCATTCTATTAAAAACAAGAGGCCCAAGAGGGCCTGTGGGTGCTCTACTGGCTAAAACGGCTCTTACATCAAGGGTTGTCGACATAAAATTCCCATCAGTAGTTTTTTTTAAAACATTGCAAAAACAACATGGCTAGGATGGCCTTAGATCGCTCACCTGGTAATCATGGGCAATAAGTCTGCTGTGTCTAGTCTGGCATGGGTATTTTTTAATGTGACCCACTTTTTTCTTTGAATGAAATTTCATAAAAATGGGTGGGGGTTTATATTAATATTCTAAACAAATTTGGTAAAGATCAGATAAAAAATTAAGTAACTACAGATTTAACAAAGGAAAATACAATATAGCATTTTTCAACAAATCAAGGGCCATAACCTGTCGTTACTAACAAGATCTAGCTCGTTTTCGAACTTGTACAAGATTTCATTGATATACCGCGATTTGCACAACTAGACATCATACTGAGGCTTCCTGCCAACTTTTGTAGAAACAAGCCGTTTAGGAGGAGTAGGTAGCGCCGACAAGAAATTTAAAGTAAAAATGTGTAAGTGCCATACCTCCGTCATAAATCAGCGAACTGGAACAAAGGCGTGATATGCACAACTAGACATCTTACCGATGCTTCCTGCCAAGTTTTGTCGAATCCAACAAGGCGTTTAGGAGGAGTAGAGCCGACAAGAAATTTAAAAGTTAAAATGTCAAGGGGCCGTAACTCCATCAAAAATCAACGAACCGAAAAAAAACGCAATAGGCACAACTAGAAATCATAGCAATGCTTTCCTGCTAACACGGCATTAACATCAAAATTTTTTTAAAACAATGAATAAATAAATATATTACATAATTTCTCTGATTTATATAGGAAATACTGGGAATAGAAAAGCTATATCTACTCGTTTGCTCTACTGGGAAATATCTCCCACTCTCAGTGGGAGATATTTCCCAGTACGGAACATTGCTCGGCCTTTTCCGTCAGTGGCGGAATTGCCAAATGACGTTCCGATTGTTTTACGGACGTCTTCGTCAGATTCCGTCACTAGGAAATAACGATTAGGGAAATTAACGAAGAGTTCCGGTTCCACTTGTTTTGTTTGTATGACATAACGTCGTCTTGGATGACGTAACGTCGTCTTGGCGTTCTCGTGCAAACTGGTGTAAAAAAGCGTGAATCGTTAGATATATTAATAAAATATCATTTTAAATTATGTAATATATAGTTTAATAACCAGTGTTTTTGAGATACTGAACATATCTCCGCACTCGTTCTTATATCGGTGCCATTTCTCTACCTCGGGAGATATTTCCCGTATCTCAAAAACACTGGTTATTAAACTATAAATAAATAAATAAAAAAATAAATAAAAAAAATAAAAAAATACTAAAAAATAATCATAACAGAAATAAAAAATAATAAATTATATATATATTAAAAAAAAATTACTAATATTAAAAAAAAAATACTAATAATAAAAAAAAAAGGTAAAACATCTGGTAAAGTTTGGTAAAGATCAGATGAAAAATGAAAGCCCTATCGTATTAACGTGGCAAAATATAGCATTTTTTAACTAAATCAAGGGCCATAACTCCGCTGTTACTAGTCCGATCTGGCTGGTTTTCGAACTTGTGCGAGCTTTCATTGATATAAACAATCTGCTAAAGTTTGGTAAAGATCGGATGAAAAATGAAGGCCCTTGGCCAGTAGAGCTAAAAATCATCAGTTCCAGAAAGTAGGTAAGGTCATAGATGAAATCCATGCATCCAAAAAGATGCACTACCCAAGACACAACTTTTCAAAATAGAATATGCTTTCTTCCAAAGATTAAGCTATAAATTAGGTTTAAAACATCTAGTGCATAATTATAGTGCATGAGAGAGTGACGTAAATGTAACAATTAAAGTTATCTGCCCTTTGCTTGGATGGTGAAGGTCACATCCACATTTGTTTTGTCACGTTGCAATGTACCACTCAAGATACAACTACAAGCAAAGTTTGAAAGGTCTAGTGCATACAGTTTGTGAGAAAATGACCTAACCGCAAAACTTGAATGCTGACGCTGCTGCCGCCGGAAAAGCAACACCTATGTCTCTTTTTTTTCTTCGAAAAGGCGAGACAAAAATCATTTTCAGAACGAATACTAAATACCTAAGCTGTTTTACCAAATGTAAGAAGAATAAACTCATGATGGTACTCTGCATCAAAGGGAAATATTTTGATACTTCAAAAATAACTTAAAGCAAGTTACACCCCTGACTGTTAACTGCAGTATACAATATCAGGGTTGCCAGCACCTGGGTCACTTTTCCCTGACTAAATGTAATTTTTCAGTGACCAATATGACGCAATTTTATCGATCTACTCCCCTGCAGCTGACTATTCCACCTATATTACTTTAATTCAAATTGAAAGATATGTTACATCAATTAGTATCTATAACTAGATGCCCACGGGCAACATGTCGCTCCTGCCAGTTTACAGATATACATTGCGAGGAGACTAGGGTTAAAAGTTAGACATTGCTAAAAGCAGCAGTGGAAGCTTACAACATGGAAACATAAAATAAAATGTGTGCAGTAGTTAATTTTGAGTTTTTTTATTTGAAAATGACTACAGTAGTTAATTTTGAGTTTTTTTATTCGAAAATGACTAAGTACAAAATATTGTATTAATATCTGAAATCATTTGTGACAAGTAATTTCAAAAATCCTCCTATGCATGACAAAGTTATATCCCGGCCAAGATCGGACTGCATGACCTCTAAGTTTGACCTTCTAGCTTGAGGCCTGGGTGTTGCGCACGACAAATCGTCCTCCTATGGTGATCATTTCTGCCAAGTCATTTCAAAATCCCTCTCTGCATGACAAGGTTACAGCCCGGACAAGATCGGACTGCATGAACTGCATGACCTCTAAGTGTGACTTGACCTTTGAGCTGGAGGCCTGGGAGTTGTGCAAGACACATCGTCCTCTTATGGTGATCATTTGTGCCAAGTAATTTCAAAATCTCTTTTTGCATGAGAAAGTTAACTGCCCAGACAAGATCGGATTGCATCACCTAAGAGTGCCCTTGAGCTGGAGACCTGGTTTTGCGCGCGACACATCATCCTCTTATGGTGATCATTTGTGCCAAGTTCTTTCAAAATCCCGCTTTGCATGACAATGTTATAGCCCAGACAAGATCGGACACACGCCCGCACGCACGCACATACACCTATCGTGTATACACCATACGCCATTGTGACAACTACCGTATGTCAAGCTGTCCGCAAGCGGCTTTACAAAAACAACAAAATGTTGACAGTCTCATGTTTTATACTGCAATGCAGTTCCAGAAAACTTTCAAAAAATACACAGATCTTGACAATATTAACCTGTAAAGGTACATCATACATGGTCAGTAAAATCAGCACATTTTCACACATATTTGCTAAACAGTAACAAAGAATCAATGAACAGCATCTAAGTATACAAGAAATTGCCATTCAAACACAAAAAACATTAACAATACAAACTACAACCATCTAACTACATGTTGTTATGTACTTTAAGTTAACTAAAATGACAAAGAATGTACTATTGCATTCGTTCATTTTCAGCCAAAACTTATTACCTATTGAGTATTATTGTATTAAAACAACAATAAAATGACACCAAGAGGCCCAAGACCTGTGGATGCCCTACTGGCTAAAACTGAAGTTTGTGTACAAGGAGCCATAGCTCCGTCAACCGGAACATGGCCATGACATGCGCAACAAGGCTTGGTACTGATCATCCCTGCCATGTTTAGCTGAAATCTTGCCAGGTTCAGGAGAACTAGTCTGTACAAAGTAAGTGTATTAAAACCTTTTAAGTGTCATAACTGCCAAATTCATTCAACTGGAACAAGGCAATGATATGCGCAACTAGGCTTGGTACTCATCATTCCCGCCAAGATTCATTTAATTTCGGCCTGGGGATCAGGAGAACTAGTCGGGACAAAGTTTGTGTATTAAAACCTTTAAAGGGCCATAACTCTGCCAAAAATCATTCGACCGAACAAGGCAATGACATGCACGACTAGGCTTGATGCTGATCTTCCTCGACAGGTTTCATTGAAATCTGGCCAGGGGTTCAGGATAACTAGTCCAGACAAAGATTGTGTATTTAAAACCTTTAAAGGGCCATAACTTCGCCAAAAATTCTTTCAATCGCAACACGGTGATGATATGCACAACTAAGCTTGGTATCGGTCATCCCTGAAAAGTTTAAATGAAACCTGGCCAGGGGTTTAGGAGAACTAGTCCAGATAAAATGTTTGTATTTAAACCTTTAAAGGGCCACAACTCTACCAAAAATCATTCAACCAGAACACAGTTATGATATGTACAGCTAGGCTTGGTACTGATAATCCCTGCAAAGTTTCATTGAAATCCGGCCAAATGAAGGTCCTAAAGGAAAATAAAGCATCGTTGAACTAAATCAAGTGTCATAATTCCGGTGTTATATTCCGATTTGGTTGGTTTTCAAACTGCTCCAAGATTTCATTGATAGTAACAATCTGGTAAAGTCCGGTGCAAATGGTCCGAACTGGCTGTTTTTTTTTTAACTCGTCCGAGCTTTCATTGATATCAACAATCTGGTAAAGTTTGAAAAACGATCGGATGAAAAATAAAGGCCCTTTCATGTTAACGTGGCTAAATTATAGCATATTTCAGAAAATCAAGGGCCATAACTCTGGTGTAAATGGTTTGATAAGGCTCGTTTTCGAATTTTTCCGAGCCTTCATTGATATCAACAATCTGGTAAAGTTTGAAAAAGGTCTGACGAAAAATGAAGGCCCTATCATGTTAATGAGAACAAATAATAGCATATTTTAGAAAATAAAGGACCATAACTCAGGTTTAAATGGTCCAATCTGGCTGGTTTCCGAACTTGTCCGAGCTTTCATTGATATCAACAATCTGGTAAAGTCTGAAAAAGATTGGATAAAAAAATAAGGCCCTATCACGTTGGAAGTAAAATATAACAATTTTAACAAAATCAAGGGCCATTACTCCGGTGTTACTTGTCCGAACTTGCTGTTTTTCGAGCTTTCATTGATATCAACAATCTGGTAAAGTTTGAAAAATGAAGGCCCTATCGTGTTAACGAGGCCAAATTACATATTTCAGAAAATCAAGGGCCAAATGGTTCGATCTGGCTTCTTTTCGAACATGACCGAGCTTTCATTGATATCAACAATATGGTAAAGTTTGAAAAAGATGATAAATGAAGGCCCTATCTTGTTAACGAGGTTAAATATAGCAATTTTAACTAAATCAACGACCATAACTCCGGTGTTACTTGTCCAAACTGGCTGGTTTTCAAACTCGTCCGAGCTTTCATTGATATCAACAATCTGGTAAAGTTTGAAAAAGATCGGATGAAAAAATGAAGGTTCTATCGTGTTAACAAGGCAAAAGTTGACGGACTGACAACAGACAACTCGCCATCCCATAAGCTCCGCTCGCCTCGGCCAGTATAGCTAAAAATTGTATTAACAACAATAAAATGAAAAAATATAAAGGGATCTGCATTAAGGGTTAAAACTGACTAGTACTTCCATAGCCAATGATACACGATTTCTCGACAACAAAATACACAATTTCTCGACAAAAAATACTCCCCTCCCCCACGATTTCTTGACAACAAAATACACAATTTCTCGACAAAAAATACTCCCCAACCCCGCACAACTTCTCCAAAAATTCAAATATCCCTGACCATTTTTCAAAATTCCCTGACCTTGAAAAAAAAATCAAATTTCTCTGACTTTTCAAGGTCGCTGGCAACCCTGAATGTAGGCATTCATAACTGTTTAATGCAATGTAGTATATGATACATAGTTTTTGGAAAGTAGACAAGAAGAAGACATTGTGCCATAAAGACATAACATAATACATTTACATGTACCGTGAACAGAAAATCCCAAACAGCACCTACAAGTACATGAAGCATACAAACACTGGTTGACAGAAGTTTACTTATCAGTCGTAATGCGCCAACCCTCAATATGCAACAAACCTCAATATGCACATCTAAAAAAAAAGAATTAACTATTCAGATAATGAAGTTATTTGTTGATACACTAAAATCAAATATTAGTTTGAGTGTTGATACAGACCAGCTTTAGCTTTTATATGTGGGAGTGTAATAAAACCAGGATATATTTATCATATTACACTAAATAGTGGAATAAATATGCAAATGATGGCTGAATCATTGTTTGGTCCTTTCCGTTCAACTAGGTGTGCATTGGAAGTGCCAAAATATATTTATCATATTACACTAGTGAAATAAATATGCAAATGATGGCTGAATCATTGTTTGGTCCTTTCCGTTCAACTAGGTGTGCATTGGAAGTGCCAAAATATATTAATCATATTACACTAGTGAAATAAATACGCAAATGATGGTCAAATCATTGTTTGGTCCTTTCCGTTCAACTAGGTGTGCATTGGAAGTGCCAAAATATATTTATCATATTACACTAGTGGAATAAATATGCAAATGATGGCTGAATCATTGTTTGGTCCTTTCCGTTCAACTAGGTGTGCATTGGAAGTGCCAAAATATATTTATCATATTACACTAGTGAAATAAATATGCAAATGATGGCTGAATCATTGTTTGGTCCTTTCCGTTCAACTAGGTGTGCATTGGAAGTGCCAAAATATATTTATCATATTACACTAGTGAAATAAATATGCAAATGATGGCTGAATCATTGTTTGGTCCTTTCCGTTCAACTAGGTGTGCATTGGAAGTGCCAAAATATATTAATCATATTACACTAGTGAAATAAATACGCAAATGATGGTCAAATCATTGTTTGGTCCTTTCCGTTCAACTAGGTGTGCATTGGAAGTGCCAAAATATATTTATCATATTACACTAGTGGAATAAATATGCAAATGATGGCTGAATCATTGTTTGGTCCTTTCCGTTCAACTAGGTGTGCATTGGAAGTGCCAAAATATATTTATCATATTACACTAGTGAAATAAATATGCAAATGATGGCTGAATCATTGTTTGGTCCTTTCCGTTCAACTAGGTGTGCATTGGAAGTGCCAAAATATATTTATCATATTACACTAGTGAAATAAATATGCAAATGATGGCTGAATCATTGTTTGGTCCTTTCCGTTCAACTAGGTGTGCATTGGAAGTGCCAAAATATATTAATCATATTACACTAGTGAAATAAATACGCAAATGATGGTCAAATCATTGTTTGGTCCTTTCCGTTCAACTAGGTGTGCATTGGAAGTGCCAAAATATATTTATCATATTACACTAGTGGAATAAATATGCAAATGATGGCTGAATCATTGTTTGGTCCTTTCCGTTCAACTAGGTGTGCATTGGAAGTGCCAAAATATATTTATCATATTACACTAGTGAAATAAATATGCAAATGATGGCTGAATCATTGTTTGGTCCTTTCCGTTCAACTAGGTGTGCATTGGAAGTGCCAAAATATATTTATCATATTACACTAGTGAAATAAATATGCAAATGATGGCTGAATCATTGTTTGGTCCTTTCCGTTCAACTAGGTGTGCATTGGAAGTGCCAAAATATATTTATCATATTACACTAGTGAAATAAATATACAATTGACGGTCAAATCATTGTTTGGTCCTTTCCGTTCAACTAGGTGTGCATTGTAAGTGCCAAAATATATTTATCATATTACACTAGTGAAATAAATATGCAAATGACGGTCAAATCATTGTTTGGTCCTTTCCGTTCAACTAGGTGTGCATCGGAAGTGCCAAAATATATTTATCATATTACACTAGTGAAATAAATATGCAAATGACGGTCAAATCATTGTTTGGTCCTTTCCGTTCAACTAGGTGTGCATCGGAAGTGCCAAAATATATTTATCATATTACACTAGTGAAATAAATATGCAAATGACGGTCAAATCATTGTTTGGTCCTTTCCGTTCAACTAGGTGTGCATTGGAAGTGCCAAAATATATTTATCATATTACACTAGTGAAATAAATATGCAAATGATGGCTGAATCATTGTTTGGTCCTTTCCGTTCAACTAGGTGTGCATTGGAAGTGCCAAAATATATTTATCATAATACACTAGTGAAATAAATATGCAAATGACGGTCAAATCATTGTTTGGTCCTTTCCGTTCAACTAGGTGTGCATTGGAAGTGCCAAAATATATTTATCATAATACACTAGTGAAATAAATATGCAAATGATGTTCAAATCATTGTTTGGTCCTTTCCATTCAACTAGGTGTGCATTGGAAGTGCCAAAATATATTTATCATAATACACTAGTGAAATAAATACGCAAATGATGGTCAAATCATTGTTTGGTCCTTTCCGTTCAACTAGGTGTGCACTGGAAGTGCCAAAATATATTTATCATATTACACTAGTGGAATAAATATGCAAATGATGGTCAAATCATTGTTTGGTCCTTTCCGTTCAACTAGGTGTGCATCGGAAGTGCCAAAATATATTTATCATATTACACTAGTGAAATAAATATGCAAATGATGGTCAAATCATTGTTTGTCCTTTCCGTTCAACTAAGTGTGCATTGTAAGTGCCAAAATATATTTATCATATTACACTAGTGAAATAAATATGCAAATGATGGTCAAATCATTGTTTGTCCTTTCCGTTCAACTAAGTGTGCATTGTAAGTGCCAAAATATATTTATCATATTACACTAGTGAAATTAATATGCAAATGATGGTCAAATCATTGTTTGGTCCTTTCCGTTCAACTAGGTGTGCATTGGAAGTGCCAAAATATATTTATCATATTACAATAGTGAAATAAATATGCAAATGATGGTCAAATCATTGTTTGGTCCTTTCCGTTCAACTAGGTGTGCATTGGAAGTGCCAAAATATATTTATCATATTACACTAGTGAAATAAATATACAAATGACGGTCAAATCATTGTTTGGTCCTTTCCGTTCAACTAGGTGTGCATTGTAAGTGCCAAAATATATTTATCATATTACACTAGTGAAATAAATATGCAAATGACGGTCAAATCATTGTTTGGTCCTTTCCGTTCAACTAGGTGTGCATTGGAAGTGCCAAAATATATTTATCATATTACACTAGTGAAATAAATACGCAAATGACGGTCAAATCATTGTTTGGTCCTTTCCGTTCAACTAGGTGTGCATTGGAAGTGCCAAAATATATTTATCATATTACAGTAGTGAAATAAATACGCAAATGACGGTCAAATCATTGTTTGGTCCTTTCCGTTCAACTAGGTGTGCATCGGAAGTGCCTCATTAATTTCCGTAGTAACCGTTTAAAAATACTGGATTACGGAAATCGGCGAGGTAGTTCCATTGTTCTGTATCGTGCGGGAAAAAAAAACAGTTATCATATAAACATACGACGTCATCATACAACAAAATTATATATAGGAAGCTATATTATATTTTGAGTTATGTGATAAATAGAATCTCACATTCATGCCTGTTTAATATTAAATTGATTAAACTCATTGAATAAAATAGATATGATGCTCAGCACAGCCTCCCAGTCACATCAAATATAATTATCCAACTCATGTTAGAAATTCAATATTAAACAGACACACAATTTGTTTACACTGGTAATTTGTTTTGCCTCATATAGGTTGTACTGAAATTCTAGGAAATTGCCAAAAATGGATATCTCAGAAACCAAGCTGGTGACTTATTATTTTTTAAGCTGAAAAACGCTAAAGATAGACCATTCTAGCTATGTACCAAATCTCAAAAATAGTTGTTCACAGGAAAAAAATATGAAGAAACTGTAGGAAATGTCCCTAATTTCAACGAAGCAAATATGCCCCCCTCTCTGTGCCCCCCTCTCTGCATGTAAGGTTTATATGAATTTGTACAAGGTGAACAATGTTCAGCCAGCATCATGTGCCAAGAAACAGTTATAATATCAATGGTAGAACACTCATTTCAACAGCTGTCTGTCATTGCAGAGATTGTTATACAATTATACTCAAATGTGCATCATCAACCTCATCACATTGCTGTAAATTTTTATCTCAGAAAGTAACCAGTTTGACATTCATGAGAAATGCGAGAAAACCAGCAATTAACAAGATTACTGTTATCATGTGTTTTTCCGTTTAACATCATCCATTTTGCAATTTTGGTTTTGCTCCCTTCTGACTTTGAGGAACTTTAACTCTGTTTAGTGAAGGAACTTTTCATAATATAAATGTACATGATGTATAACTCCTGTATTAATGCATACATTCGTATATTTTAAAACTTGGATATTTCGAAAAAATGATGTTCCCACTATTTTTTTTGACTGAGAATATTACAACCGTATCATGTTAAATTACTTAGTAGCTTTATCTTCATGGTCATATTTATTCAAATGCATATTTGGACAAATGCATTAGGGTAGATATTTCTTGTAGATGTTTGTTATGTTTATTACAGTCCCATCTTCCAATACCCGGATAACATGAGGCTTTTTGCCAAATGCCCCTCCCATCATGCCCTCTAGTAGTTCCTGACGAGCACCAACGTCTTCCTCCAAACGTATACAGTTAGTCTCGTCTAGTTCTTGCGTTATTTCATCCTCATCTTCCTCATCAACAGTTTCATCTTTATCTCCTTCACAGTCTTCCCCATCCTCATCTTCCTCATCAACAGTTTCATCCTTATCTCCTTCACAGTCTTCCCCATCCTCATCAGCAATCCCATCATTATCTATTGCAAGATTCTCCTCTTCAACAGTTTTATTTTTATCCAATTCAGGATCAACAGTTTCATCATTATCTAATTCACGATCATCCTCATCTATCTCTCCTTCGTAGTAAGTTTTGTTCATTTCACTATTTCTGCATTCTTCTTCATTCAAATTTGCAATACTGTCATCAAGCATATCTTCATCTCTACCTGTATTTTCCCTATCATTTACAGCTTCGGCTGTGTCTATATTTATCTCAAAGTCATAAAATCTCTCTTCTTCTACAACTGCTCCCAGCATCTCTGTTTTATTATTTTCGGGGTCATAGATTTGGTCCTCTATCAATACTTGAGCGTATCTTACAGGTGTCTTTGTCAATCGCGTTGAAGTTTTCCGTTGTCTACCCCTTTTCTTTGTAGATTTAGTTGAATCAATGCCAATAACTGAGACTGCTGACTGAGTATCTTTTTGTTTTTGTTTTGCAGAACTACTGCGTGTTCTTCTCTTTAATGTTGTTTCAAAAACTCGTTTGCTTTCCTCTGTTTTGCCTAGAAATGTCCTTTTTAACTGTTTGCTGCTAACTTTATGTTTTTTGGCACTGGATACTTGCGAATCACTATCATTATTCTCCATGTTGAGGATTAACGGTGAAACCTTTCTGAAGTTTTTTGTGTAGCACGACATATACTCGTCTTTAATTTGATAAAATCGCAAATTAGTTATGCCCATATTCTTCAGCGCATTCTCCACTGTGTATCCCATCATTTCTAAATATACTGCAATAGTTTTAGGAACTCCATCCTTGGTTGAGCAGCGCACTCCATCTAAATGAAGGTTCTCAACCATGTGCATTGTTCTCATGTGACACCTTAATGTGTTGATGATGCTAAACTGCTGAAAGCACAGCACACAAATGTACTCCCGGATATCCGTGTGGGTCAAGCTATGGCGCCTCAAAGAGACATTTGTTTTAAAACAAGCTCCGCATTTATTGCAGTCATACGGACTTTCCCCGGTGTGAGATCTCAGGTGAACAGATAGCTTATAGTACTCGACACAGGAAAAGTCACATAACTCACACTTAAATGGTCGTTCAAATGTATGCTTATATCTTATATGTCTGATTAGGGAAGAAGCGGCCGTAAATTTCTGCGGACACAGTTTGCACGGAAATGCTGGTGGTTTCTCATGCTTTTTAATGTGTTTATCAATTTCATCTTGTGTTGTCAGCATTACTGAGCACTGGTCACACTTGTACTTGGGAACATAGCTGTGAGCCACAACTCTATGTTTCAAAAGGCTCTGCTTTCTGGCAAAGAGCACGTTACACTCTGGACAGGCCTGTAACGTAATCGAATGCTGCTGGTTTGAGATGCCTTGTGTCAAATGTAGGGGCTTCTTATCCTCAGTAGTTGAGACAAAGCCTGGCCTTAACCTTCCCGAGTTTACTAGTGAGGATATACCTGGACCTGTAATAGAAATAAAAAATAAACTAACCCCACAAATAATGGCAAACTTACACCACTATACTGGATGCTTTGTCAGTATAACAAGGTTTTTTGGATTTAGATAAATAACCTTGACAAACTGGCCTGACTAATTTTCGTGAATAAAAAAATGAGTATTTAACCCATATAATGACCTTCAGTGTGACCTTGACCTTTATATTTTAGTATTGTCATGTCGATGTTGTCATGATGAGTATATATATATATAATTATATTGAAAGTTTAATAAAGAAATATCAAGAAATGAGAAAGTTATAGCAAACGTTAAGTTTTTTCGTGAAGAAAAAATGAGTATTTAACCCATATAAAGACCTTCAGTGTGACCTTGATCTTTATATTTTAGTATGGTCATGTCCATGTTGTCATGTTGAGTTCATATTGAAAGTTTGATAAAGAAATATCAAGAAATGAGAAAGTTATAGCCAACGTAAAGTTTTTGTGAAGAAACAAAAAAAAAAAGAAAGGAGTATTTAACCCATATAATGACCTTCAGTGTGACCTTGTCCTTTATATTTTAGTATGGTCATGTCGATGTTGTCATGATGAGTATATATTGAGAGTCTGATGAAGAAATATCAAGAAATGAGAAAGTTATAGCCAACGTTAAGTTTTCGTGAAAAAAAAAGAAGAGTATTTAACCAATATAATGACCTTCAGTGTGACCGTGACTTCTATATTTTAGTATGGTCATGTCGATGTTGTCATGATGAGTATATATTGAAAGTTTGATGAAGAAAAATCAAGAAATGAGAAAGTTATAGCCAACGTTAAGTTTTTTCGTGAAGAAAAAATGAGTATTTAACCCATATAAAGACCTTCAGTGTGACCTTGATCTTTATATTTTAGTATGGTCATGTCCATGTTGTCATGATGAGTATATATTGAAAGTTTGATGAAGAAATAGCAAGAAATGAGAAAGTTATAGCCAATGTTAAGTTTTCAGGATGGACGGACTGACTGACGAACTGATTGACAAACGGATAGACAGATGACAAAGTGATCACTATGTATCGCATTTTTCTTCGAAAAGGCGACACAAAAACTGTTTATCATAACATGATCCGGGTGTTCAGGTCGTATAACAATGTATATGTGCCGCATAAAAGCATAGGTTTATTCATGAATTCTTAAAATACTGATATTGAACATGTTGAATATGCGTCAAATGAATAACGAGTTGGTAACTCTTAATTCGACACTCCAGTTTTGGGGCTTAAAGAAGTTTATATTGTGCCTATAGTTTGGGTTCTCAAAATATATAAGTTATATATATACCTCATCAGTAGGTTTAGAAACGGTGTAAACCTGTTGTAAAATTAGCCTGTTGATGGTAGGATAGGGACGTTTATAAAGAGTAAGTTACACTCCCGGCACAGATACATTTACTCCTATAAAAGTACAGTTAAAGGGACACTGTCCGTAAGTAAGCAGATATTGAGCATAACCAAATAACTGTCTGACTTTTATTCAGTGAAATGTATACATGAAAACATGAGGATAGACCCTAAGAAGTATGTAGGAATACATTCATGAGTTTGAAAAAAAAAAGTTTTAATTTTTAAATGTAAATAAAGTGGGACCCACAATATTTACCTTTTATGCGATCACGTGACTTCCATAGCGCACTAGGTTTTCACCATAGTATGTATTGGGTAATATGTATAGCCCGCTTAGCTCAGTCGGGAGCGAGTTCCGACTACTTTTCGCTCACGCACACTTATTATTACTGCGAGTGCAATTTTAGTTTGGGCTGCGAGTTCAAATCCACAAAATGGATTTGCTTTTTTTTTGTACCGCGATTGAATTCCGTTAAACAATCTTGCTTTTAATTAGTAAATATTGAATAATGTTTAGTGTATAATGTTTGCAAACATAATTATTGGGTGTTTTATAAGCTAAAAGTTACGGACAGTGTCCCTTTAAACCTGCTCAAGATACCACTTGTATTAAGAGACCACCGTTTCAGTCCTAACTGTATTGGTTTGAGATTGCACTTGTATCAAGCGACCACCTGTGGCAAAAGATTAATTAAAAAAAACTCTCGTCTCTTTTGTGGTATTTTTTACCATGGGGGCCGCAGTAGCTCAGTGGATAGCTGTTCAAATCTGAATCCAGAGATCAGGTCTCGCTGGCATCACTGGTGACTTTGATGAGTCCGGAGATCAGGCCTGGAATTCACCAACCATTCTTGAGAATATTCTTAGACTTAAGCACAAGTACGCAAATTCCATACACACATATTTCTATATTAAAGTTTCAAGTATAAACGTTCGTAACAAGCTGCTATGTATACAGATGATTAATATTAATACATAGCAACTTCATACGTTTGTTTATCTTTGAAGGTCATGGAAATATTTATGAAGGTAATTTGAGTACTTGAACTCAAGTCTAAGAATAGTTTGAAGAATGGTTGGCGAATTCAAGGCCAGGTCTCGCTAGCATCACTTGGGACTTTGGTGCGTCCAGAGATCAGGTATCGCTGGCATCACTGGGGACTTTGGTGTGTCCAGAGATCAGGTCTCGCTGGCATCACTGGTGACTTTGATGTGTCCGGAGATCAGGTCTCGCTGGCATCACTGGGGACTCGATTTAGTTGAGCTAAAAACTGGAGCGTCGAATTAAAAATGACCAACTCATAATGCATATTCAATGACAGGTATTTTAAGAACCTGTGAATAAACTTATACTTTTAAATGGCACATATACATTATATTATTATATAACCTGGATTGAGTTTTGTAGTGTAATAATGTCGTTATTTGGAGGGTTATTTTCTTTAAGTTAAACAGAAAAGACAATACAACTGTATCCTGGTAATGCTGGTATTTGGACGTTGAAAACAATTTCTGTTCCATTCCAAAGATTTTAGTTTGTTATGTATTCATCATGAATAAACAGAAATAGTCAATTCATCTCACCCTGCGAAACCACAGTGTCTGCCATTTTTTTTCTGTCAAGTTGGTACACTTATTAATCTGAAAATGAAGAATTTACTCAAATGTGAAAATTCCAATAATTAATTATTATTATAATATTTTGATTATCAAAAATCATCAAATTACCTCCCTTTAAGGTTTCCATAGCATCCATAAAAGTGTATTACTTGGCAAAATTTGAAACTCTTTGAAGGAATATTTAGTACACAGTGAAGTGAACATCAAAAAACATCAAACATTGTTTAATTAAAGCGCTGTTCAAGCTGTCCTATGCCCTCAAAAACTGGCCTATGGGAATACAAGCAAAAAAAGTTTGTTTTTTTTTTGAGGTGTGAGTATTCAAGGGGTGTCTCAAATGTAATGCAATTTCATTCATGATTTGAAATTGGATTGAAACTGTGCCATTTTTTTCATTTCATCCCTTCAAAGTATTCCCCCTTGTGGACAATACATAATTTCAGCCGAACAATCCACTTCTGGAATACGTCACGGTACGCTGATTCTAGCACTCTTAAGCCACTGATAAACAGCAGAACCAAGTGCTGATCTTGTATAATATCTTCGACCAGAGAGGATTTTTTTTCAGTTTTGGAAACAAAACAAAAATCGCACGGGGCTAAATCTGGAGATTAAGGTGGATGGGGGAGCACAGTGATCTTCTTGGACTTCAGAAAGTCCTTAACAATGACAGATGTGTGTGCTGGAGCGTTGTCGTGTAACAAACGGACATGTCTGATGCCTGCTTTCGGGCAAAGTTTTACAAAGTATTTCTCAACCTTTTTCAGTACTACGTCACGATAGAATTTTCCTGTCACAGATTTACACCTTGGTACAGGAATTTGAACAGCAAGTCCTTTATCTGTGAAGAAAATGGCATACAAAACCTTCTTCACACTTTGAGTTTGTTTTGCAACAATCGGTCTTTGACTGTGTTTTGTGGCCCATATTTTATTACCAATCTTCCGAACAGGCTCGTAGAAATGCACCCAGGTTTCATTGCCTGTGGTGACATTTGCAAACTTGTTTTACTGTATTTTGGAAATGATTTTAGTAATTTTTTAGCCACTTCTACACGTGTCCTCTTCTGCTCAGCTGTAAGTAAGTGGGGAATCCAGCGGGCAGATATCTTCCTAACTTTCGTAACCTTCCTCAGAATACGATGTACCGAGGATCGTGAAACCCCTACCATACGTTCAATCTGTCGCACTGTATATCTCGCATCTTTCGAGATTAGTTCTCTTAACCTTGACTCTATAGACTTACTCGTCGAAGACTTTGGACGCCCTGATTTTACAGAGTCTTTAACAGCTTCTGCACCTGCTGAAAACCTCTTCACCCACCTAAAAACTGTAGAGTACGATACCCCACTATCCCCAAATGCATGTCCAAGTTCATCATATATCTGCTTCGCAGACATTCCAAGTTTTGAGCGAACCTTTATATAGGCTCTAATTTCTTCACAATTAGCTACTCGTTTTCCAACCATATTTACAACAGCGGTCAACGACTGCTTGTGTTGAAATTACTACTTTCCATACATATCGATTGAGTTGGACAATGATACATACATGTATAGACAGGTAATCAATAGGGCTACCCGTGCATATAAATGTCGCTATACAACTCCACGTGATTATCGAGAAAACTATGAAATTGCATTACATTTGAGACACCCCTTGTTTATGAATAGGGGAGTAATACAACTTGATTTACACAATGTACTATTAAATGACCTAAGAATGGCAACAAAACTCCCTGAAGTTCTTTAATCTTTAAGTTAAATTCACATTAGAAGCATATATAGAGGTTATTATTACTTACATTTAGAATAATTGTTATTTAAATCTTATTCCACCTTCAATACGTTTAATAAGAATCGAATCTTACTTACAATACTATCTCGCGCAATTATTTTTAAAAGGAAAACTATTGTATGTCATTATAATTTTAAATAAATTTGCATAATGCAATATAATTTTGTTTGCTATTTACACTTTTTGTTATGAGGATTTATTAAAAAATAAATACAAAACTATTGTAAGAGATTTAAAGCTTGGTTACAATAACAATAGTTTCACATTAAAACAAGTGTGTAGTATTAGTCTAGTAGTATGAGATACAATATTATGGCAAAAAAAAAAAATTCTCAACCAAATTTTTCAATCTGCCTCTAATATTATGTGACATTATGATATGGATTATGTAAAAAAAACAAATTCAAAAAAGTGAGTTACGATAGTTCTGCGTTCAGTCCTCAATGTATTTATCAACGTCATGGAGATGGTGTTTCTCCATTGTCTGAAATTAAACCGAGAGCCGACCCACTTTTTCGCTTTAATTTCAATTATGTAAACTTTATACATTCCAACTTCCATAAAATAAGTACACGCAAAAGAACATGCAAGAACTCTTTTAAGACTAGATAGATTGTTTATGTATAATGCGTCTAAAAAAAATTGACAACACCCCAGTGTAGCTATTTGTATGATGGTGTAGAAACTGCGGATTAGAAATGATTTAGACACAGAGTAGACATCGTTTTTGGACACGGTGTAGAAACATGTTAATTTTTTGGACACGGTGTAGAAACATGTTAATTTTTTGGACACTGTGTAGAAACACCTCTCAAGATTGTCATTATTCACCATCTTGAAAATGTCATCCTGTGACTGAGAAACACTACACCATCTCACGTAACCGACAATAAAAATTGTCTTGGGATATTTTATCCCCCAGGAAAATATTAAAATGCTAAAAGCTAAATTCTGAATTCTGTAAGATGTTAACAATGTCACCTCCAGCATTTATGTACATGATGCATATAAATATTGTTTCATTTTTATACTCTGTTTATACGTATGTATTTCACACTGCTTGTAATTCTATTGTTGTATCCATCTATTCATGCTCAGTAAGTGTATAACTATGCTTTTTCCCTATATAAGTCTATGTAAAGCATGTGACTCCTGGGCCCAGGGGCAATGCCAAATTTGAGTTCAGGATCACCATTTTAATAAACTTGGTGGAGGACCATATACATTAGTCAAATGATACATACAAAATATTAGGCCTCTAGCTCTGTAGTTTCAGAGAAGAAGATTATCGTATTTAAAGATGTTACTGTATAACTATTTAAAATCATCATTTGAACCCAAGGAGGAGGAAAGTTTGACCCCCAGGGACACCATTTGAACACAACTGGTAGAGGACCATCGACGTGTGCTACAGGCAAAGTAATAGATCTCTAGCTCTTGTAGTTTCAGAGAAGAATATTCTTTAAAGATTTTCTATGTATTAAACTCTATGTAAAACTGTGACCCCCGGGGAAGGGCCACATTTGACCCCAGGGCCACCATTTGAACAAACTTGGTAGATGACAACTTTATACTACATGCAATATATGAGAGCTCTCTGCCTTGTAGTTTCCAGGAAGATATTAAAAGTTTTTCATTCAGTTCTGAAATGTTATCAATTATGATACTTGAGAGCATAAACACAGAGTCTATTATTCAGCGTGACTCATGAACAGCCAGTCAGTTTGTTCCAGTTACACTGGTTTTGATCCTGCGATTCTTAAGCTGAGTGTCGTATTAAAATTAAAAAAAATATATATATATATCAAGCTTCACTCTTGGAGGTCTGTCACATATTATAGCAGACAAACGATTTCTCTGAAGTTGTAAAGTGGAAATTATAAATGTTATTTAAATATTTATGAAACCCCATATTTTCAGGATGGGACCCAACTTTTTTTTTTCAATCTTGACTCTCGAGTCCCAGGCAGCCCAGAAAAAATGTGCGTTAAAAACCATCAGTTAACAGTTAACCACATCTTGTTGGAATGTGTAGACTTTGATCCTATGTGTCAAAGGTACTACAATGTTAATACTATGACCAAGTTATTTGATACTATAGATTTTAGTCTTGTTTTAGATTTCCTGAAAGAAATCAGACTACATAAATCAGTATAATATGTTCTTACATATATTTACTTATTTATATACCCGCTGACGGGCATTTGTTGATTTACAGATATGTACCATATCATCTCTTATTTGTAAATAGTTTTATCTTTATATATTTACATTAATTTTTAATTACTACTTCATTTCTTCATCTTTCATCAGTTTTTGCGCTCAATATGACCTATTTATGGTAAACACCATTCATTCATTCAATAAACACTGGTTATTTAATTCAGTTTCTGACGGCAACATATCGATTCTACACACACACACACAATGTAAAATAATGATCACGCTAAAACGACGCTATAACTCAGCATCGGTAAAAATCAAAAGGAAAGACATCGGCATTTGGCTATCAACTCGTGACAGAAAGCGTAAATTTATTACGAAAATACAATTACTTTCAGCTCGATTGTTTTATACTTATATTAGGCTATCACCAGTGCCTGAAATGAGGGCCAGCCCGAAAAAAAAAATTTGGGCAAGTAAAAATTTTGAGTCACTGGCCCAAAATGAACATTGGAGGCCCAAATATTTTTTAACTTTTTATGTCAACAAAGTAAAGAAAAATGAGAATAAACAGGTGGAACATTTTATTTTTTGGTCCATTATTCTTCAATAAGTCCTTCCCGGCACATAGCCCACATACCAAGTGACGACGGTAGTTGACAGTTCTCCGAAAATAATTGATTAAAATGAATTTTTTTTACTGATTTTGGGCAGTCGCCCAGACGTTTTTTGTTGGGCCAGTGACAACTTTACTTTGAACAACTTTTGGTCGCCCAGAAAAGGTCTTAATCGCCATTGGCGAGTGGGCGACCGGCCGTTTCAGACACTGATCACAAGATCATTTGGCTTCAAAAAACAACAACATTTTTTGGGAACTCCAATCGATAAATGTGAAGTTTTACCACTGCAACTTGTATATGAAACATTAATTGATTGATTTGTTAGGCCAAAGTATTTGACTCGATGCTGCGGACACCGTTGAAAGTACATGACTGTTTCTTTTTGTAATCCCCTGGTTTTTACTATAGGAATTCTTCTGACCTTACACAGTCAGATGAAATATCAAAATCATAAAAAAAACAGCTGGGAAGGTCAGAGAAGGCTCGGATTAGGTAATGCCGAGATATATAACAAAAACTTCATTTCTCCAACTCCCTCCGGCCGAACTTAAACAAAACGGTTAACGTAAAGCATATTTTGGTGAAAATAGGTCATAGTGACCTAGTTTTCAGGGTATGGTCAATGCTTAGAGAGGAAGGTGCTGTTAAAAGTTTGATGAAGATCAGACATGGTAATGGTAAGATATATAGAGAACACAGAATGTTGATGGCCGCCAGCCCAGTTTTTGCCAATCTATCAGTCAGGTTTTTGAAAACCCGGCTAAAAATGACGTAAAACACCATTAAAACAAACAAACAAACAAACAAGTATATATCCGAAATACTATAATAACCGAATATATGTATAGTTTGTCATTATAAAAAAACACAAAATCATACGCTTCCATGACCTTATTTTTTAATAGAATTTATTGAATATACCTTGAAGATTAAAAACGGAACTTTTAAAACTTTCGGATATCAATTTCAAAAGTGGTTTTACGTTTAAGGTTTACCAAATATAAAATTCGTCTTTTTATTTACCGTTTGCTTGATTGCGTCTGGGTGATAGAGACGAATAGAGGATGATACTAAACCCAGGTTAATTCCCGCGTAAAACCCGGTTGAAAGGGATCTCAAAATGTGACGATTGTGTGTAGTTGATGGATTGGTTTAATGATCTATATGCCTTGTCTGTGATGAAAATTGCCCTGGCCTTATTTATGTATCCATTTGTTCATAATCACTGGAAAAAAATGGAGAGAAAAAGTAGTTTAACATTTATTAAGTCTTGAATATTGACAGGTATACATGTAGATCTATGGTATCTGGGATGAAAATAGGTTCCTGAAGGTATGAAACCATCAGTTACATTATAATGGATATCATGGACATAAATTATATACATGTATGCACATATTAACGATTTGTTGCAATTTCAATAAGGGGATTCTAACTTCTTATCCAAGCAAAACGGGCCCAACATTCATTAGGTTCGTCAAGGAAGGAAGTACAGGGACAGGAACTGCCTTAATAATACAGACTCGGGACGTGACGCAACAGATCAGTGGGATATGGCTGCAGACCTTTGAAAGAAGTTGGTATTTCCAAACATCGTCGCTATACATTACTGCCGCACCTATAGACATCAGTTGCCACTGTTATCAACGTGAGTTCTATGGAGAAACTCTCCTCCCATCACAATGTCCCGTGATCCAACTGCTATCAATGTAATAAATCTCATACTGATATTATACTTATTTTTGAAACGACAGTCTCATATAAAGGGCAGCTCTGGGACTGTTCGGCCCGGTGTCGGTATACTGTGACTGGGTGGGGTAGCATAGCCTGTGCCTACCGTGTGGCATTCCAGTGTGGCAGCACTATAAATTGAGCATAGAGCTCACTCCCACAGGTAGACACCGTCATGACATGACTTAAAGATTCTTAAAAGCGACGTTAAAACCCATACATACACAAGATAGCGCACGAGGATCTGCTTAACTCATGTTGACAATTCGTGCAATTCGCCGCCATAATAAGGCGTGTCGTTCAACATTGAGGTATTAATAGCATTTTTTGGGGGGAGTCCGTTGACTCTTCAGTGTCACCATTTTGTGATGGAAGACGTTCATCGCTTATAGTTGGTAGCTCATTTGCATACTTGCACGTGCACACAGTTGAAGATATAGAATAAAATAGTATATATATATACATATAATAGAGTACATTTATTTCCAATCATGGGCCATCTCTGGCATAACAATCATCACAACAAAATTGAACATAACAAAAAGCTAGTACATTACTATCTTAAAGGGGTTGATGCACTATTTTCAAACAGGATTTATTTAAAAGGGCTCTGAAAAACTTGGAAAAAGCTGAAAGAATTATCAAAATGTCATGAAAAATAAAGGAGATGTGACCTATTGAAAATTTGCGAAGAACATAAATGGAGGCTGCCATCTTTGAACGATGACGTCATCGCGCCGTTTTACCATATATGGCATATTGACAAAATGTATTTTAAAGCAAAGAAAACCATTGCAAATTGATTAAAAAAAAATATACAGATGTAAAATCTATACATTTTAGTATTATTTTTCATTTACAGTGATTTTCTTTGCTTTAAAAGACATTTTATCAATATGCCATATATGGCAAAAAGGCGCGATGACGTCATCGTTCAAAGATGGCCGACTCCATTTATGTTTCTTTGCAAATATTCAATAGTTCATATCTCCTTTATTTTTCATGGCATTTTGATAATTCTTTCAGCTTTTTTCAAGTTTTTCAGAGCCCTTTAAAATAAACTGTGTTTGAAAATAGTGCATCAACTCCTTTAAACTAAGCAATAAAATCGACATCTTTTTAGAATCGTTCGTACAAACTCGATCAAGTCGGAATCAAGATCAATTAAGATGGAAATGTTGCGAATACTTTTAAAATTATAACTATATATAAGTCTTCCTGATGAATTTACAATGTTTGCACCACACACGTGGCATATAACATTGACACCTTAATTCGTACAAATTCGGTCTTCCGGCTACGTTCAGAATAAATTTGAATTTTAAAATGAGTAGCAAGCACTGATCATTATGCTATGTAAATTTGCGAAGTTTACTGCACAGCCCTACGACTAGATGTACATTTAGCAAAAACTAGAAAATGGGTTTCATCCTTCACATCATCCACCTCATTAGACATACATAGATATATGTGTACATGTATAGGATTACGCATTTATGAAAATGATTTCGTATTTACGCGTTTAAAATAATATATACAAAAGCAAGCTCTTTCCAGTTGATTGTTTGTATTTACAAAATCTCTTTGAGACTTGTGTACGCAATATAATCAAAATATGAAATACTGGAGAAATTCACTAAACAACATTTCTAAACACAACATATCTGCAACTCTCAGAGTTGACAGTTTTATTTTGTATTCTCATTATATGGAATGCCAAATTAACAGAAACTTAAATAATTCAACCTCTCTTCAAATTCGAGAACCTCTCCTCAAATAATTTGTACCGCAGTTGAAATCATTTGTTTCTCGGTTCAAATAATAAGACTGGGAAGGGTTTAAACTAATGTTGGTAGAACTTGTTACCCGACCCATTTGTCATTATAATATTTCTATTGTATATATGTGGATATTATTCTGTCTGTAAAATATTGGCAATAAAATATGTTTAAATCAAATAATAAGACCGCAGTTCAAATCATTTGTTTCGCGGTTCAAATAATAAGACCGCTGTTCAAATCATTTAAACCAGTGAAGTAATAAGAGGTGAATGGTGACCACTAATGGAGATATAGCGCAGCTGACTGAAATCTCGTATGGCTTCGAGAAGTGTAAGGAATCTCGATTTAGCGGTAAAATTTTCTGAACATCCGCCATTTTGTTTCTATCGGTGAAGTGCTCCGCTCCGTAAAATTGTAAAATATTCGACTGTTTTGGATTAACAAGTCATCATACTTCGCAGAAAATGTTTGTTGTTATATTACTTATTGTTGATATTGACATGTTGGGTATTTTTACGTTATTTTACAGTGAATTGATTGATATAAAATGAATTTCACATACTAATGGTCGGCCGTGTTGGCTGAAGTTTTGTTAGAGATGTGGAGATGGCGCAAATCCGCTATACATTTTTTTTTTGTTTAAGTTAATTCCTCAAAAATAAACAGCTCGCTGTCGAGAACTATGATTGAAGAATGTAGTGTATACTTTTTATTATACAAAACCCTTAATTTTATCTAATAATTTGTCTTGAAGACTGCATAGATCTCGACCAACATGGCCGAGTCTAGCCAACGTCGATGAAATGCCATCCTGTTGGACTTCGCTATAATATTTTTTATTTTAGTTAATTCCTCGAAAATAAACAGCTCGCTGTCTAGAAATATGATTGAAGAATGTAGTGGTGCACTTTTTATTATGCAACAACCTTAATTTTGTCTAATAAGGTGTCTTAAGACTGTGTAGATATCGCCCAAAATGGCCATACATCCCTATTCTAGCCAACGCCGATGAAATGCCATCTTGTTGGATTTCGTTATACATTTTTGAATTTTAGTTAATTCCTCGAATAAAAACAACTCGCCGTCGAGAAATATGATTGAAGAATGTAGTAGTACACTTTTTGTTTATGTAAACGCTTTAATTATGTTTTAAAGACTCTTAGTCAACCGATCATTGTTGGTGCTCTATTGCGTAATTAAATATACATTCCAACGAAAGTTTAATAGTTTATTTGCGTCTCATTGTTAACAATCAAATATGCATACAGATATACATTATTTCATACATAAAACATGAATTGTAAACACCATTCTAAAATAATTATAGGAGACGAATGTCAACGTTTAATGTCTGTATCAATTAAGCGCTTTCGAATGCATTTCACCATAAGCGTCCTGGAGATGGTAATTTTTACTATAAGGTCTCATAGCTCATATGACCTACATAGATATATAACCATGCAAACAGGAAAACCAGCATTCAATGACGGCAGTCAACCACAAACACATGCAGAAACAAAGAACCTCGTAGATGTTGAAAAATGTAGCTGTTGTTGGCGGGATAGCTACTTTAAGTAGAGTTATTATAGCAGGACAGTTTTAACGCCCATGCCACACACATACCCAACAGTCCAAACAGTAATTCGGTTATGTCCAGTGAGGCATAACTATGTTGAACCGTTAATTACTATTACTGTTGCAGAGAATTTAAATTATATTTAGTTTTACCCGGCACGCATTACAGTTTAAGATATTTCTTCACCAACTGTGAATACATTTTAGCCCGGTTTGTCATCTCCTTGCGTGGATGGCGCTGGCTGCGCTGTCCGATATATTCCGAATTAATTTCTAGTAAGACATCTTGTATTAGCCTATCTGCCATGCGGATAGCAGCTGGTGTTGAGTGACGAAAAGATTGGTGTGAACTAGAGTCAGTGTCGTTGTTTGCAACAGGTGAATCTGAAAAGAGTAAGTATGTATTTCTTACAAAGGAAAAATGGTATACGTTTTCTACTGTTATATACAACTAGTTATGTCGTTGATTGTCACTTTTTACAATGGACCATGTTATGTTTGTGCATATTTAAATAGTGAATAGTATTCTTGCAAGCCTACATCGCCTACTGCGTTTATATTAATTTAAATGAAGATATTACGCATAGTATGTCTGACAATTCCATGTGGAACTTATATTTAAAAGTCATATTATTAACTCGGTGTCTTGAGTCTGTAAACATAAATACATACCAAGTTTCGCTGATCTGGAGTTTTTTCTAGGTGGGGGCTTTTGTAGCTTCAGCGTTCTCGCTGAGCGCATTCCCGTCGATCCGTTCCCGTTTACATTCGGGCGCACTTTCGCTGGTTTGCTTACGACTTGTTCTTTGTGACAATCAATATTATCATCGGCATCCGCTATCATCACTGATTCAGCATTATCTTCAAACTTAGTACCTGGAAATAGTTATCACGTTAATAGTTAGCAAGTTTTGAGTAGTCGTTTCCCGACTGTGACAAAGGAATATATTTGCAGGATTCTAAGATCTTACGTATGGTCTTGAACACACAGTACACTGTGGTCACCTATCGTTCAACCGTGATTCATGATTAGGAAGTAGCTTTAACTCATTAGGACCTATCATACAATGGTCTGGACCATGCTATAACGTTAGTTAGGCCTTAACGACCTATCATACAATCGTGCGAGTTCTGATTATGAAGTGACTCTTACCTATTAGGACCTTTATTTGTCTGTTTGTATGGTGTTTTACGTCATTTTTAACACGTCATGTAAGGTTATATTTTTGGAGAGACAGACCACCCACTTTTCCTGGGTAGAAGCAGTACTGTACACGTCCCATCATCCGTAAGAATCGACACTTTCTCACTTACTATTAGAACCTATTATCATACATCTGCATGTGTGAGCCAAGACTATGAATTGACTTTAACCTATAAGAACATATTATACAACCGTGTGAGACTTGACTAGGAGGTGACTAACATATTAGGGTCTATCATACAACTATAAGAGCCATGACTAGGAAATTAGTTAACCTATTAGGACCTAGAATGCAACTGTATGACTGTATTACATGTATACACTCGTATGACTCATGGCTCGGACGTGTCTTTAACCTCTGTTAGGACCTGTCCAACAACTGTATGAGTCATGGCTAGGAAGTGACTTTAACCTATATAGGGTTCTGTCATACAACCGTATGAGCCATGACTAGGAAGTGGTTTAACCTATCAAAAATCAAGATATACCATACAACCGTACGGGCCATGGCTAGGAGGTGACTAACCTATATTATGACCTGTCAAACCGTATGAGTCCAGGCTAGGAAGTGACGTACATGTATTAGAACATACCATACAACCGTACGGGCCATGACTAGGAAGTGACTTTAACCTCTATTAGGACCTATCATACAAAGGTATGAGCCATTACGTAACCTTATAAGAGTCATCATGAAACCATGTGAGCCATGACTAGAAAATGACTTTCATGTATTATGACATCATGCGACCGTATTCATGGTATCATGCAACCTTATGAGCCATGATTACCTATATTTTGTATAGCGCCATGTATTTTCATGCTAAATTCTCTCCCGTTTTCAATACTCCTTGAATGTTATAAAGTGCGTGGTGAGGCCGTTATTCTAATACCTGTTCGCTTCTGAGGTCAGGGATTTTGAAATAAGTTTCTCAATATTATGTATGTTTGGGGTTTAACGTATCTATAGTTCAGTCACATACTCAATGCTCAACGTTATAGTGTTATTAAAACAGATGACAAAATGTCTATGCTTACCATTTGGACCATCTAGTAGATGCATCATTGAATTGTCATCCTTCATACTGAGTTTGTCCTGAAACTTGTTTTTGTTTTCTCTTACACTGTCCATTCTTGATTTAAAGTGACATTAACTAACGGAAACGTTCATTTTATTCGATTTATATGAATAGATTGTTATTTTTTTATTTTTGGTGGTTAAGGTTTTTGAGTTATTCAACTAGTACCTCAACTTTTGAGTAAAATCATCTAGGTGAGATGTAAAACTGAGTTGTTTATGGCTAGGTTAATTGTCATAGTTAATTGCCAATTATGAACAAACAGTCGTTGTACTGTTAAAGACACGGCACAAGCACTTTTTTGAACTCGTTGACATTTGAGTAAACTGCTAAAGTTTGCACGTAAAGTTGTCCTGCAGATATATTGGTGCAATAAACGTAAGGTTCACCCAGAATAAACTAGAAATGCTTTACATTATATAATACATGCTATAGAACAGCGATATATATAATTTGTATTGTTAGCTTTTAAAATAGCTGTCCGCCAACAACAACCAAATTTTACAACATATGTACACCGTTTCTAACACTACTGATATGACGAGGTATACATATAACTTACATATTTTGAGAACCAAAACTATACAGACACAATTTAAATGGCTTTAACCAGCCAGGCCATTAAATAAACCCCAAAACTCGAGCGTGAATTAAGAGTTACCAACGCATGTTTTAAGAATCCATGAATAAACTTATACTTTTAATCAGCACATATACATTATTATATGACCTGAACACCTGGATAGAGTTTTGATAAACGGGGTTGTAGTGTAATTTCCCCGTTTTAGGTGGGTAATTCCTTAACGATATAGTAAAGTCGTCATGCAATTCTAGTAGAGCAGTAAACATAAGTTATAATCCAAAGGAAATAGGGAATGTAGTCATACATCCAAACAACCGTTATTATCGAGAGCTCTGTTAAACTTGGAAAAGGGTGAAAAGAATGATCAAAATCGGATGACGAACAAAGATATGACCATAACAAGTTTCTCCGGAAACAGATAAAGAAGTCGCCATTTTGAGAACTATGAACTGTGATGTCATAGACCACTTAAGGTTCAATAGTGGGTATGTCCGTCCGACTGTCCGTTTACCCTTACCTGACAACTGATTGTCGCTAATAACTTGCAATGTATAAGGTCTACAACAATGAAACTTTGTAAACATCTTCAGCATGATCCAGTGAATACACCTGATAAAGCCACATAACTCTCTGGTTCATTTTTTAAAAAATATTCCTCTTTAAAAAAGCTTTAACCCAGAGTACGCTACACCAACCACAAACATACCAGGCAATGCAAATCCATGCAGACAGGCGGACCATGCAAACATGTCCGCCTAACCATACATAAAATAAACTACAATACAATACAAACATACATGCAATAAAGCACTACAATACACCACGAACATACCGGGTAATGCAAATCCAATTTTGACTGGCAGGAGATGCAAATATCCCCGCCTGCACATCCATACAAGGAGACAGGCAATGCAAACATGCCAACCTGCCGATCCAAACACCCAGTCCAATACTGAAGATCGAAGTGCTTTTGGAATCTTCAGTTGTGGACACTGCCTGTTTGTATTAAGAAGTGGTGTGCCCAAACTGGATATTGGAGCAGCTAGTGAGATATCGACACGAGGGCTTTAGCACACCATTGTCGTTTAATGAGTTTTATACTGCATACATTCTACGATGAAACAAAAAGACAACATGAATATCTTTTAATGAATATTTTTTCAACACATGTATTTTGTTTTGTTTTTAGCTCTAGTGGCCAAGGGCTTAGCTCTAGTGGCCAAGGGCTAACCCTGCAAACATGCGTGTGAATTCAGGAACCAGTAGCTGTGAATCAGCGGTGACCCCAAAATAACACTACGAAACCGTTTATCAAAACTCTGTTCGGGTATTCAGGTCATTTAATAATGTATATGTAAAGATTAGAAGTATAGGAACCGTGACTGAATATGCGTAAAACAAATTATGGGTTGCTAACTCTTAATTCAACACTCCAGTTTTGTGGTTTGGTTTGACTCGTATTGTGTCGACACTGAGTATATGTAAATGTAGATATAAAAATAGAACATTCAATGACGGCAGTCAACCACAAACACACGCAGAAACAAAGAACCTCGTAGAAACGGTGTACACATGTTGTAAAATGTGGCTGTTGTTGGCGGGATAGCTACTTTAAGTAGAGGTATTATAGCAGGACAGTTTTAACGCCCATGCCAGACACATACCCAACAGTCCAAACAGTAATTCGGTTATGTCCAGTGAGGCATAACTATGTTGAACTGTTAATTATTATTACTTTGCAGAGAATTTAAATTATATTTAGTTTTACCCGGCACGCATTACAGTTTAAGATATTTCTTCACCAACTGTGAATACATTTTAGCCCGGTTTGTCATCTCCTTGCGTGGATGGCGCCGGCTGCGCTGTCCGATATATTCCGAATTAACTTCTAGTAAGACATCTTGTATTAGCATATTTGCCATGCGGATAGCAGCTGGTGTTGAGTGACGAAAAGATTGGTGTGAACTAGAGTCAGTGTCGTTGTTTGCAACAGGTGAATCTGAAAAGAGTAAGTATGTATTTCTTACAAAGGCAAAGTGGTATACGTTTTCTACTGTTATATACAACTAGTTATGTCGTTGATTGTCACTTTTTACAATGGACCATGTTATGTTTGTGCATATTAAATAGTGAATAGAATTCTTGCAAGCCTGCTTCGCCTATTGCGTTTATATTAATTTAAATGAAGATATTACGCATAGTATGTCTGACAATTCCATGTGGAACTTATATTTAAAAGTCATATTATTAACTCGGTGTCTTGAGCCTGTAAACATAAATACATACCAAGTTTCGCTGATCTGGAGTTTTTTCTAGGTGGGGACTTTTGTAGCTTCAGCGTTTTCGCTGAGCGCATTCCCGTCGATCCGTTCCCGTTTACCTTCGGGCGCACTGTCACTGGTTTGCTTACGACTTGTTCTTTGTGACAATCAATATTATCATCGGCATCCGCTATCATCACTGATTCAGCATTATCTTCAAACTTAGTACCTGGAAATAGTTATCACGTTAATAGTTAACAAGTTTTGAGTAGTCGTTTCCCGACGGTGACAAAGGAATATATTTGCAGGATTCTAAGATCTTACGTATGGTCTTGAACACACAATACACTGTGGTCACCTATCGTTCAACCGTGATTCATGATTAGGAAGTAGCTTTAACCCATTAGGACCTATCATACAATGGTCTGGACCATGCTATAACGTTAGTTAATTCAGGACCTATCATACAATGGTCTGGACCATGCTATAACATTAGTTAACCCATTAGGACCTATCATACAATGGTCTGGACCATGCTATAACGTTAGTTAGGCCTTAACGACCTATCATACAATCGTGCGAGTTATGAATATGAAGTGACTCTTACCTATTAGGACCTTTATTTGTCTATTAGGACCTTTATTTGTCTGTTTGTATGTTGTTTTACGTCATTTTTAACACATGTAAGGTTATATATGACGGTCGAGTTTTTGGAGAGACAGACCACCCACTTTTCCTGGGTAGAAGCAGTACTGTACACGTCCCATCATCCGTAAGAATCGACACTTTCTCACTTACTATTAGAACCTGTTATCATACATCGGCATGTGTGAGCCAAGACTAAGAATTGACTTTAACCTATAAGAACATATTATACAACCGTGTGAGACTTGACTAGGAGGTGACTAACATATTAAGGTCTATCATACAACTATAAGAGCCATGACTAGGAAATTAGTTAACCTATTAGGACCTAGAATGCAACTGTATGACTGTATTAAATGTATACACATCCATACAAGGAGATAAAAAATGCAAACATGCCCACCTGCCGATCCAAACACCCAGTCCAATACTGAAGATCGAAGTGCTTTTGGAATCTTCAGTTGTGGACACTGCCTGTTTGTATTAAGAAGTGGTGTGCCCAAACTGGATATTGGAGCACCTAGTGAGATATCGACAAGAGGGCTTTAGCACACCATTGCCGTTTAATGAGTTTTGTATTGCGTACATTCTACGATGAAACAAAAAGACAACATGAATATCTTTTAATGAATATTTTACTCGCCATCCCATAAGCTCTGTTGGCCCTTGGCTAGTCCAGCAACCCTCCTTCGGTAATCGGTTTCCAATTTATTTGTTCAGGTCAACCAATACCTTCAGCTTGTATTAAAATGTGGTGGCTATAAACTATGGTAGCTGTGAATCAGCGGTGACCATATTGCAGATTTGTGAGTGATTTTGATCAATTTCTTTCATATGGAAGAATCTTCCTCAAACGGGTTATCGATGAGTCGCCAGATTTTTACATGGAGCGTATAGGTGGAAATTTCATTATTGATTAATATTAGAAATTCTATAAATATGATCGCTTAGGTGCAAACGGTTTCTTAAAATACATTATATTCTAGGAGTGATTGTTTACTGTTTTGTCAGTCGAGAGTGATATGTCAGCTGCATGCATTGATATTTTATCAGTAAATCAATTAATAAAACACTAAACAAAGAAATATATGATTCATGAAGTCCATACTGACGTCCATGGTACTTGATATATTGTTAAATTATGCCTATATGGTCTGCAAGTATATATTTGTTCTTCAATCCACAGACATTGGGGTACACCTTTGACATGAGGGTTAGTTTATTGCGCGATATAGATATTATACATATATCATCTAGTGAAAACATTACAGATATCGCAGATATCATATATTTAATATAAAAAATATATATGAAAAGAGTTTATTTAACACTACAACTATGTGATGAATGATTACATCAAATGTATTTATTTTATAAGTGGTATACCAGTCTCAAGTTTTCTAGACGCATCAACCATTTTTAAAATGTTCCAATTCATGATAAAAATTTCAAATCTCGCAAAATATGGTGTTAGCACTGTGTTTTTAGGTCTTAAGTTTGAATTGGTTATATAATTTGAATGGAAATGTCATAAAATGTTTAAATTAACCTGGTGCATAACCTAGGATAGCACTAGCCTTTCATAATAAGACTTCACATTTGTATATTTCACATTTTTTGTCTTTTTTTTTTTTTGATTTATTAATATTTTTTAGTATTTTGCCTAAATGTGAACAGCAGTCAGTATGAAAAAATAAGCATCACAATAATGAAGATTAAACCTGACAAAAAGCTGCTGTATGATGTCTAAAAATTTGGATATGTATTTACATAATTGTTATAACCTTCCATTCTTGGCATTGATCTCAGCTCTCCAAAGCGCCCAGTGAAACCTAGAGATTATTTTCAACATTTCAATTAAAGAGAATCCCATTTAAAATGATAATAAATATAATAACAGTCGCGACAGAAAAGAATGGAATTAGAAGAGTTTATGGATGTGTAAACGTCTTGAAAATTGTTAGGTTTCATCCTGGTATGCTTCAAACTGCAATAACGACGTTGCGTTGTAAACCTTCGATGTCGCGAGGTGTACAGTCCTTGTTCTACCCAGAAAAAGTGGGTGGTCTGCCTCCACCACAAAAAAAAAACATACATGTGTTGAAAATGACGTAAAACACCATATAAACAAACAAACAAATCATCAGTGGCCTCGGTAGCTCAGTGGATAAGGCCTGTGCTTTAGAGCTACAGACCTCATGTCTGATGGGAAATCTCATCTCGATCCCTGTGAGGTTGCTGTCCCAGTATAATCTAATCATTTTTATGATGTGTTAACGGTAAAACTGTATTTCATTCATTCATACATTGATTCATTTATTGATTCATTGATTGATTCATTGATTGATTCATTCATTCATTCCCAACCAGGAACCTGGATCTCTTTTATTTCTTCAAAGAAAAGCATGCTTCCTTACACTGCAGAGATGTGTCCCAATAACGCAAACCAATGTACAAAAAATTGTCAAAATTATTTATATAATTGAGATTACCGGTAAACATATTTTATTTCAAATATTTACATAATTATAATAAACTTCCATTCTTGGCATGGATCTCAGCTCAAAGATCATTAACTCAGAGCGCCCAACAAAACCTGTAGGTAATTCTTATAATTCCAACATTTTAGTTAAAGACTTAAGAAGTATTAAATAGTATAACTGCTGTGAAAGAAAATATGAAAAATGTAGCTGGAAGAGTTTATGGATGTGTAAATTTCTTGAAAACCATGACATATGATATGTTCATCCTTTGTATACTTGAAACTGCAATCTATAGTGACCGATACGTGATAAATACCGTGCAATCAGCATATCATAGGCAATGCGCACCGGGTGTCCTGAACAGAAGCTTATTCAGAGACGCAATTAACTGCGTGCGTGCGTGCGTGCGTGCGTGCGCGTCCGTGCGTGCGTGCGTGAGAGAGAGAGAGATTTGGCAGTTTGGCAGTCGGGCTTATGTCCGGGGCTGGAGGCGGAATTTGTTCTATACTCGGAATTTGTTCTACACTCCCAGTCAAAACTGACCTAAACAGCGTTCGAGCCCTCAACAAGAAAACAGGATGGTCAGCTGTTAGACGGGTTATCAAAACTCTGTTTGAGCTGAAGTGTTTTTTTATAAACTAACAGGGAAATTCGGTATATTTCAGAAGCGCGTCATGTTGGTCGTTGTTCCGTTTGTCTCGGACCAACGGGCTATATAGTGCATATGGGTAATGGTAACGAGATATCTAATGTCAAGTGGTAGACTGGTTTCGTGGCTTTTACCCCAGAAAAAGAACCAGACACTATGTTGTTCCGAAAAGGGTAAACTCGGTCAGCCAACGGGGAAACTCGGTCAGTCTCTTATCTACAATTTACGGTTACGTTTTTACAAAATATTAATAATAAAAAAAAATTGTGCAAAAATACGGTACTACGGTGGCATATTTCTGCCACGAGATAGCTAGATAATTATCATGATTATTTCCAGATTTTTCGCGATAATGTTACTTTTTCGCTTTAATTTTCAACAATTTTATCAAACAAAACTTGCTGCGATGCTGCCCACTTCTGTCTTCACGTTAGCGCAATAGTTAACGCAATAAGAATTATCTTAAACATTTTTTATCATGATACTTTTTTTTTTATCATGATACTTTTTTTATCATGATACCGAAAATAGTTCCGGCTAGTGAGTTTTGTATGGGACGGAACTACTTTCACTATCACGAAATTAATTTGTTATCACGATAATTTGGGTTTATCATGATACTTTGTGGTTATCATGATACTTTTTTTGTATTATTTTTTTATCATGATAAATTTTTTTATCATGAGACCGAAAGTAGTTCCGGCATACGGTGTTACCATAGATTAGGGTTTCTTATTATCTTCCTTCACGGGTACACTGTATGACCGTAGGCCATTTAAACCACTTACCAGACGCCACATGCGGCTAGGATTTAATTATGACTCGCTTCATCAACACAGGAATTGTATTTTATAGGTTTTACGTATCCTCTGACAATTTTGGATACTCTTCTTAAGAAATGATTTTTTTTTGTTGCGTTAACATTTATTAGCTATCTAATTTTGCATTGCCAAAATGTTGAGATTTGACCTTATTTTCACTAGGTGATAAAAGTTGTGTTACTCGGTTTTTATCCTTAGGTTCTATAGTAAAATAAAAATCTTTGGCAGAGTAAAAACATGATAATTTTCAAGATTCGATTTTGAAAGATACATATTTTGAATCAATTTGCATAAATGTGTATGAGATTTGCAGTGTTTCAAAATAATCACCCTGTAAATACCTAAATTTTAACAGTAAACTTGGTTGAACATCAAGGATAAAGACCGAATGTATCACCTACCAGAATGTAGAGGTGTCTCAAATTTCTGTTCACTGATTGGTCAGTTTATTTTGATGATGCTTTGTCAAAATTATGAATACATGTATTTTCACCCTGTCCTTACTGAATTTCAGGTTTTCGTTATAGTACGGAATGTACGGTACGGCTTTTACCCACAACCGGATATGGGTATCGAACTATTCGTAATAAGAAACTATCATGGTGGCAGGAGTGGGCATTATCGTGGCATTTAACATGAAAACGTAAAGAATTTATCTTACAAATTTTATAAGATTTTCACGAAAATTCATTATTATCTCGAAAAACACATGCTACTATCACGAAATAATCATGATAATTAACTAGCTATCTCGTGGCAGAAATATGCCACCATACAAAAACATCATTATTTTCAAAATCTTGGTTCGAAGACGCTTAAACATGCATAAACTCCAACAAAGTCACATACAAAACTAAATTTACTTTTTTTTTTCATTTTGGGTGGTTGAGAGGAACCTTAAAGGCCTATCATTTTTTTAATTGTTTATTTGTATCTTTTTGTGATAATGTGCTTCAAACTACGAGGAACTACCTATGACCGAATTTACCCATCTCTCAAATTCATAGACAGGGTAAATTCGATCACTCATGTGTGTGTAACAGTTTATGTTTTAATTATTAACACAAAATATGTATGTATAATACAAGGTTTATTATCAATATACAGCTTCAAATGTTAAAAAAATGCAATTTTAATAAAATATATACACGTTGTCAGCGGATCTAGTTGAGCCATGTGTGAACTGCAATTTCAGAACATCCGCAAAAAACGTGTAAACCGGAAAAGGCCTCTTTTCAAATTTCGCGGTAAAATAGCACGTTAGTATATATATTATTTATAGACGGTGTACCAGTCTACGTTTATTTATTTACCCGCCTGACCGAGTTTACCCGAATTTCCCTATTCAGCACAATCCATTTGCGCATGTTATGGAACTGCACAGTTCCGTGTCATTGAAGTCTAATGACACAGTTTCCTCGACCTCTTAGTTTTACGACCACTTAAAGGGACAAATGGCAATCTTTAGTTTTACACCAAGCATTAAAATTAGCACATTGATGTATTAATCCTGTATCATTTTGACTTTAAAACTGTTTGCATACAATTAAATAAAAAACTGAATTTTCATTTGTCTTCGTTATTGTACCAAATGTTTTATATTGTTGCAGTATACTATATAGTTAGTAATATGGCGTAGAAAAGAATAAAAAAATACCAAGTTTTTTTTTTATTTAACAAGAAGCAACAAAGCCGTACTTATTTTCTATGAAAAAATATGAGTAAATGTCTACCCTAATCACCCTAAAGTCGATTTTTTTTTTTAATACTGTGGAGCTTTAAAATTATTGTCTTCTGCCGTTTTCGGCGAGACAGATTTCGGCGAGACAGTCAGGAATTTAGGTCACATGTCACGTAGGAAATGAACTAACATAACAATTACATCGTGTATGGTGCATGGAACTGCAAACACCGATAGTGCTGCATAAACACTGATATTGCTGCATGTTTTATGCAGGGACCTGCATGTTTTATGCAGGGACCTTGCCCTTGTTATTACCCATTTGATACTTCTCATTTTACGAGTAGATATATAATGAAAGGCAAAGGATTAAATCATCACTACATCATACAATATTGTATTTAGTTTACGTTTGCTTTAAAATGTGATGCATTTAATGGCGAAAACACTGGTAAAGAGATTAACTATCTAGGAAAATTATCCGTAGCCTTAAAACAATTATTATTTGCGAGTGTTTTCTGTTGTTGTTCTAAAGAACTATTCATTTAGCAGACTGCATAATAAACGTGCGCAGACGTAATTTCCGCCTTCGGTCGAAATCACATGGTGGTCGAAAACAGATAGAAAGACGATACTGAGAGATTACCAGTTTGACAATAATTAAAAACATTAACACTTTATAGCAAACATGTGGAAGTGCACGAGGGCTACGTCGGCAATGCATCAGCTTTGTCGGATATTGCAGGGGAAGACTTCAACCATGACGTCTTGTAGAACAAAGGTTTTGAGTGTAGAAAATATGAACCCATATGTGAAGAACATGGAATACGCTGTACGAGGTCCAGTTGTCATCAGGGCTAGAGAAATTGAACAAGAAATTGCAAAGGTATATTGTGTATTTCAGTCTTCCCGAAACTGGCGGACAATCTGCCGGACATTTGGTCAGACAGACTGGACAATCTGCCGGACATTTCTGCCGGACATTTGGTCAGACAGACTGGAAAAGTTTGTCTGACCGAAAATCGTTTCTTCAAAAAATGTTTAGTTTGTGTTATTTGGTAAATATCTGGTTAAAATAAAGTACTTTTATCATGTTTCGTAGAGTTTTATTTCATTCTGTGGCGTAGGACATTAATTGTTCAAAGTATATCGTTTTGGTCCGAGTCATCAAATGTTTCGTCATCTAATCTGTACCGTCATCCTTGTCGCATAAATTATCCAGCAGTTATTGCTCTGGTCTGTTGGCCTCATATTGCTTCTGTTTTGCCAGTTCGTCATCAGTGATTTTGCAATTTTACCTGGCCAATTTCAAAAATAACATGACTTTTTGACACAATTCCGGGACGCCGAGATCGGAGATTATGATCTCTGGTTAATTAATAATACACGGCATTTTTTTCTACAACAAAACCCATCGTTTTTGCTCCAAAAACTGCCGGATAGCAGGTCTGAAACAACGGGAGAAATTGTCGGACTTTCTCGATTTTTGTCGGTCATGTCCGACGGACTGACGTATTTCGGGAAGACTGGTATTTGCAACACAGTTCAATTGTATAACCTGACATTATTTAATATGAACCAAGAAGTGTAACTGGATCTGGTTCAGACTGGTTCTCAAAATTCAATGATTAATTTTTTGGGGTAGATCTAGTATTTTTTGGCGAAAACGTACCGTTTTCAGTCATATGCTATCACTCATAGACCGGGTACATCGTTTTAGCGCACCACGCGGATGTTACCAAATATTTCAAGACCAGACCTATTTCACTGAATGCAGTATCTCAGACCGACGATTTCTCTAGATTCACTGCACATGTACTGTTTCACTCAAACAAGTTTATCAAACTCCCCGCAGTGGTTACTTCCCCTTTCTGTTACAGTACACACTGCCACCACACTGCCTTATAGCATTATCTTAAGGGCTGCATAAGCAATTTTGGTTACTGTAACCCATGGACTCCCACGAAACCCAAATTCGGATAGCCCTTAAAACATGTCCCATTTCACATCCAATTTTGCGTGTAAGCTGTGTTTACAGGTCTATATATATCTCTTACATTTCCTATCCTAGCACAACCAAATTTGGCCATGAGCTTCCTTATAGCATTATCTTAAGGACTATCTAAGTAATTTTGATTCCTGTAATCCTTGGGCTCCCATGGAACCTAAATACTGATATTTCACATCAAATTTTGCGGGTAAGCTGTGTTTACAGGTCTATCTATATCTCTTAAATTTTTTGTCCTAGCTCAAGTAAATTTGGGAAATTGGTTTCCTTATAGTATGTTGTAAAGGTTCCTAAATTTTTTGTCCTAGCTCAAGTAAATTTGGGAAATTGGTTTCCTTATAGTATGTTGTAAAGGTTGTAAAGGCCCCCCCCCCCCGCCCCCCCCCCCCCCCACCCCACCCCGCGCAAATAATGATTAATGATGGAAAAAATATAAACTTTGACCAAAATATATCTTTATGTGATAATACAGCAAAACTTTTCTTTTTTTCTCACATAAAATATGAATATGAATAAAATGCTTATTTTGGTAAATGTATAAAATCATCATCAACATGTTAACAAGGTAGGTCCTAAAATGGTAATACCATCAGGCTTAGTTTAGATCAAATCAACTCACTTCACCCATTTAAAACTAAGCTACAAGTTCATGCGGTTCGCTTTAAATTACATTTTGAATTAGGTACCCAATAGTTTCCAATTTTAAACCTATATGTTTCTAGTGCCGTAGAGTTTTACCTTAAACCAAATAATGTCACTAAATGCATATCGTAATTGTTTAAAACTGTGTTTGAAATTTAAATATGATCGTATGCTTTATTTTAAGTCAAAAATATAAAATTAATGTTGAATTAACAGTTTGAATTTTATCAAAGGACTAGGTATGATAAGGGCCCATTTTGGCCCCTATTTAATTTTTTATGAAATATGCATAGATGTTTTGCAAAATACCTATATTTTAATAAATAAGGAAAACTAAAATGTTGGCTTATCTCATTTTTCAAAAAATAAGATGTTTTCAACGCATGTATGTTTTTTTAAGAAATTACTTAAAACAGGGGGGTATAGGAAGAAAAATGCAAGCACTCTTGCTCTCATTGTTGTTTTAATTGTTGTTTTAATAATGTTTGTACTTTAAAAGTGTTTGGTAATAAATTATAAATAATTACACTATCAAGTTTTACCGTATTAAAACACAATATATGAATTATAAGGGAGATAACTCTGTTTCAGTCTTGACTTTAACCAAAACTGCGACTTTTCTCAATGCTAACATATTTTTGTTAACATTGCAGAAATACTTGTTGTGAATTCTTTTTATTTGATATTAGTATTGATAAACATTTGTTGGCTGGTGTGAACGTAAGGTGTAAATGTTTTATATTATTGCCGGTAACCATGGCAACAGTAGTTTAAATGAGTTTTTTTCACCAAATATTCCTTTTTCTTCAAAATTTTCATTTCTTTTTTTGTTTAGAAGCGATGGTTTTATTTCAGATATGTATAGAGTTGTCCTTGTTGTATTCATACTTAGTTGATATCATTTCATTGTTACCATGACAACAGGCAGTCTAAATAATTTCCTTAAAAGTAGCAACTTTTTTTTAATAGTTTCGAAAAACTGATTCTCCGTTAAGAAATCTTTATCTAAATAAGTTTTAGGTGATACTAATTTTCTTTGCTGTTTATAAAATAACAGTATGCGTAACCATGGCAACAGTACGCATTCACAATCTGCAATGCTGTTTTTGAAAATTGTAATATATTATTTAAAGGGACACAAGGCAATCTTTAATCAATTATCAGCGTCTCGATTTATTTAACCAGTATCATTTTGAC